>JAJOZX010003797.1:167500-377500 GCA_023014485.1 Bathynomus jamesi
ATATATGGTTATACTATATGGCTATAATATATGGTTATTAGTACAACACAAGTACATGGGCACATACGAGATAATTTATATACGAATAATATGTTATAATATGTTATAACATGTTATAAATTTGAAATCAGAGGGACAAGAGGTTTCACGTTTTCAGATGTTTGATTTATGCTGATTTTCGAATTGCGTACACTTGCATAAGCATTTATGAATATCTTGCGAGGGGTGAACGCACTTGAAAAAAAATAATAAAAAAAACAATACGAGAACGTATTTGAGCGTTTTCGAACGAATGCAAAAAGTACATTACGTTGTTTACCATTCTTACAGTGTTTTTATATATTTATATATGGTTATAATATATGGTTATACTATATGGCTATAATATATGGTTATTAGTACAACACAAGTACATGGGCACATACGAGATAATTTATATACGACATAATATGTTATAATATGTTATAACATGTTATAAATTTGAAATCAGAGGGACAAGAGGTTTCACGTTTTCAGATGTTTGATTTATGCTGATTTTCGAATTGCGTACACTTGCATAAGCATTTATGAATATCTTGCGAGGGGTGAACGCACTTGAAAAAAAATAATAAAAAAAACAATACGAGAACGTATTTCAGCGTTTTCGAACGAATGCAAAAAGTTTTGCATTTCACGAGCAAAAAATGAATATTTAATAAAATTTATATAGGGTAATGATCAAGATAAGATATGGACGTATGGTTGAATAGGGTTGAATAATAATATTTATACTACATAGCATATAAATAATGACTTCTATAGAGTGTACACTTTTTATTATGATGTTAAAGAATTTTCATACATTGAATACTGGAGATATGATGAAGGGAAATTAATGACCGGAAAATGTGACGTCATAGTTATTGAATTTGTACGTATAGTACAAATTATTATCAGGAAGATTTAGAAGAACGAATTAGAGACAAAGAGTGGGTATCAATGAATAAGAAGTACAAATCGAAATTCTATCCAAAACTCGCTTAGGCGATTTTGGTTTCTCATGTAAAAATGAATATGGATTATTCATTGTTCATTTTTACAGTGTTCCCCCTCTAAAATGGTATTAATTAATACAATAATATAATACAATTAATACAATATAAATGAGAAAATAACATCCTAACTACTTCAAATTAGATGATGACGAATTTTTCTTTACATTACAAATTTTTATACAGAACAAGTGAGTTATTATATAATATAAAAAAAATTCAAAGATTAATACTTTAATTTAGACAAACATTTAAGTTAGACAAACAATGATATGTTTAAAATTGTTTACCAAATTTTATTTTTTTCTGTGGGATGAATTACATACATAATGAATAGTAGATAAAATGGAAAAATATAAATTTTAAAGTTCATGGATTTTCAAGGTTACCATGATAGTACAATTCATAACTAATTTTATTGACTATTGTAGGTAAAAATAGAATTACGTAATGGATGATGTATAGACCTGTGGTCAAGTGTGTATTTGGGTGTACTAGGTACAAAGTGTGTATCTTACAATTTCGAGGGACAGATTAGCCGATAGGATTGTTCAATTAACTGAATAAATGCATGAGCAAGATATATTAGAAAGCAAAAATGATGAAGATTAAATTACATAGTTAGCACTTACGCGCAATGAAATAGTTTATTGTGATATCCAATGATTTTAGCATAAGGTTTGTATATATAGTGTGCATACATGCATTTTTATTGACTGTTGTAGGTACAAATCGAATTACGTAGTGGATGATGTATAGACCTGTGGTCAAATGTGTATTTATGTTTATTGGGTACAGATTGTAGTGGTTGGTGATACGTTCAAAAGGAGAAAGGGGATTTATAGTTGAATAGTTGAAGTTATACGTCAGTGTGCAGATGTATCTATAAATATTGGTAAGAAGCATCTGTAGATGAGTGAGTCGGTACAATAGTATGTAGAATATGAGAGTAATTTGTTCACCCTTGAAGAACTAGATCATTAGGGGTCATTGGTGGATTAGGATTATATATTTATATATATATATATATATATACATGTATACTTTAAGGAACAGATAAAATAACTTAATAAATGCATGAGCGAGAATTTATATATAGTAAGCAATAATTATGATGTATTATAATGATGATGTTTGCATACGAGTTTTAATGCAAAAGTGACGGGAGGGACAGAACGTAAATGAATTCGAATATGTGTCAAAAGTAATAAAATTCAATTAGGATTATAGATTTTACATAATTAATCAGTTACACGTATATTAAGGTAATAAAAAAAACGAACTTAGAGGACCTTACAATTAATGAAAGTAAATCTAGTGGTATTAAAAATTAAATTTTGAAGATGGAATTAAATTCGACTAGTAACATTCCTAGCTATATATGAACTATATAACCATTAACATTAACCAGAAGTATCGGTACGATAATTGAATTAAAAAAAATTAAGAATGCAAATTAAAAATAGAAATCAATTATGCATTTCAACGAGCTAAACATAATTTTATAATAAAGGGTGATCCAGAGAAATGGGACCCAAAAGAAACCCCTGTAACTCTTAAAGTATAAGTCCTTTTATAAAATCATACGCATCATTCGAAAGAGGATAGTTACAAGTTTGTACAGGATTGTATAGGTTTTGACAATACAAGACAAGATAAGATACAAAACAAAATAAAAGTGTTAGTTAAAACTAACCCTTCAAGATGACTGCATGGACTGTGGAACAGCTGCGTTTCATAAATGAGCAATATTATGAGCATGGAAGAAGTGTAGTTTCAGCTCTTAGGTGATTTGACATCTGAAAATTTGTCTTGAAAAATCTTTGAGCTGAAACTACACTTCTTCCATGCTCATAATATTGCTCAGTTATGAAACGCAGCTGTTCCACAGTCCATGCAGTCATCTTGAAGGGTTAGTTTTAACTAACACTTTTATTTTGTTTTGTATCTTATCTTGTCTTGTATTGTCAAAACCTATACAATCCTGTACAAACTTGTAACTATCCTCTTTCGAATGATGCGTATGATTTTATAAAAGGACTTATACTTTAAGAGTTACAGGGGTTTCTTTTGGGTCCCATTTCTCTGGATCACCCTTTATTTTTAAAAAATAAAAGTAAATCGAGCCATAGATGAATTTCGACCAAGAATAAAAAAGTTATTGAAATGGAAGGAAAGCATTTCGAACAAGCTTTTCTTTTAATAATTTCAGGTAAATTTTACATTAAAAATTATTTTTATATAATAAAAAAAAATATAAAAAAGGTTTAATAATTTTTCCATGTTAAGTAGAAAAATCATACTCTTTCGTTAAATGTTGGTAGAATTTGAAATGTTTGATATTTTAGTCTGAAATTGACAATTACGTTGTTTTTTTTGTTTTTTTTAAAGAAGAGAGATTGCTTGTCACATTACTTAGAACAAAAAATTAAAAGAGTTGAAACAAAACGGAGGGACGGCATGTTCCTCAGCATAGTAATTTTAAAGGAGTCATTGGGACAAGATCGATTAATTAATTATTACACAACTATTATTATCACATATACATTACAATGATTATCAAAGTCATTACAAACAATTGTAAAAACTGTTTTGGTTACAAACAATAAAATACATAACTATATATTTATATACGCAACAATGGCATGAAAAGAAAAGACAAATCGGTCAATTTCCTTCTTACAAACAAGAAAAAAGGTTAAACTAAAGACGCAAACCGGTCAATTCAGGTTGAATTTAATTCTCTTTTACAACAAAAAAAAAGGTTGAATTAAATTCTCTTAAATTACATTTTCTTAAATTACATTCTCTTAAATTACAAAGAAAAAGTTGAATTCAATTGACTGCATTGAAAACTGACTTCGGACTCGAAATAAAACTGACTTGGGACTCGAAATAAAACTGACTTGGGACTCGAAATAAAAATGACTTGGGACTCGAAATAAAAATGACTTGGGACTCGAAATAAAAATGACTTGGGACTCGAAATAAAAATGACTTGGAATAAAACTGTCTGACTTGAACTCTATCAAGTATTCTGAAACTAACTTGAACTCTATCAAGTATTCTGAAACTAACTTGAACTCTATCAAGTATTCTGAAACTAACTTGAACTCTATCAAGTATTCTGAAACTAACTTGAACTCTTATCAAGTATTCTGAAACTAACTTGAACTCTTATCAAGTATTCTGAAACTAACTTGAACTCTTATCAAGTATTCTGAAACTAACTTGAACTCTATCAAGTATCTTGAAACTAACTTGAACTCTATCAAGTATCTCTATAACTCTATAAACTCTGTAAACTCTCTTTCTTAATTTGCAAGTCAATTCAATTCAATAATTTGAAAAAATTTGCAAACAAAAATAAAAAAATGTAAACAATATTTCACTCTAATGTACGCGAAGGTATTGTACTATTATGTTTGGTACATAAAATAAAATTATTCTATACTAACTATAATAGTGAAAATAACTGAAATTAACTCTCTTGAAATTAACTCTCTTGAAATTAACTCTCTTGAAATTAACTCTCTTGAAATTAACTTCTGTTACTTTTAACTTCTGTGAAAATTACCGTTTCACTAAAAAAAATGTATCACTGGTGTCTGAAGTGTTCACTGTGTTTTGTGTTAATTCTGGCTTGATACTTATTATTAACTGTTAATAATACTGACTTTTCAAGTGTTTATAAATTTCTTAAACAAAACAAACTCTGT
Organism: Bathynomus jamesi; assembly: GCA_023014485.1. NCBI lineage: Eukaryota > Metazoa > Arthropoda > Malacostraca > Isopoda > Cirolanidae > Bathynomus > Bathynomus jamesi. The sequence goes on from JAJOZX010003797.1 coordinate 172,251, forward strand.
ACTTAACAAAATTTTCTATGGCGAAATCCTTAGAGACGTGTCCTGAAGACGTGTCTTGCTGGCTACTTCTTCTTGGATGAAAACTAGGCGTGGAGAACTTGGAGTCGTGACACACCGGTTCAAGGGTGGATGTTACGAACTGGAAGTCGTGACACGCCGGTCAACTGGTTTTATCCTGATGCAGGGTAATTTCTATCTTGGCCAAAGAGTGGCCACTTGTTAAAATCCTCTTCTTAAAATCTTCTTCTTATCCTGGGGCAGGGTCGCCAAATGTTTATCCTGGCTATAGGGTCGCCACAATGTTAACCCCTCCGTCTATGGCCCTGGGGTGGTTCGGATCGACGGGGGTTCTAGTTAGGAGGCAGCAACGGATATTTCTTCTACAACATTCTAATTCTTTTCCGCCGGTCAAATGGTGGGTCGCCACTCTGTTAAACTCTTGGCTACAGACTCGCCAGACTGTTATGCCAATATCTTCTATGGTGCTTGGGTTGTCTCTTTCTTAATTTCGGCAAAGGGTCGCCAGTTGTTAATTCTTCTCTTTTTATAATACTCTGATACTTTCTCTTGGTACTAAAATTATCGGCTTTTCTTTTATAACTTATCGACTTTACTGACTAAATTCCTGAAGAGAACAAGGCTCGAAGGAAAAGATAAAAACTTCTTTTACTCTAGTTTACTTCTCAAAATGTACAGGTAATGCTCTGAATTTACAGGGGTAGAGGTTCGACCTCTTTCGACCATGGCTCAGGCCGGAATCTAAAAATTAAGGAGGCAAGGGGCCTCTGCCCCCTCCTCGCAGCGAGGCTGCTAACAAAGGAGTCGTAATGAAGTGCTATAATGAAGTGCTATAATGAAGTGCTGTTCATTTTACAAATACATGTATAATATAAACCTAAATGTTGGGGGAAGACAGTTGAAGGTTAAGTTTCCCCCTTTTAAACACATGATCAGATGTTTGAAAAATTCCAAATAAAAATTTTAAAAAATAAAAAAACTAATCGTATATATTTGCCGAATCTTCATTTCTGAAGGCGATATCATTTCATAGTAGTACATAAGTACAATTTAGGTACACGACTGAGCACATTTTCGTTTTGGTCTATTACAATTATGATTGCGATTATGGATTACTTCACATTCACTTATTGTTGTTTAATTACACTTCCATTTAAAGTACATTCTTACATTATATATTAAATCATTACATTTAATTAGAGTTTCATTGAAGTACATTACGTTGTTTACCATTATTACAGTGTTTTTATATATTTATATATGGTTATAATATATGGTTATACTATATGGCTATAATATATGGTTATTAGTACAACACAAGTACATGGGCACATACGAGATAATTTATATACGACATAATATGTTATAATATGTTATAACATGTTATAAATTTGAAATCAGAGGGACAAGAGGTTTCACGTTTTCAGATGTTTGATTTATGCTGATTTGCGAATTGCGTACACTTGCATAAGCATTTAAGAATATCTTGCGAGGGTTGAACGCACTTGAAAAAAAATAATAAGAAAAACAATACGAGAACGTATTTGAGCGTTTTCGAACGAATGCAAAAAGTTTTGCATTTCACGAGCAAAAAATGAATATTTAATAAAATTTATATAGGATAATGATCAAGATAAGATATGGACGTATGGTTGAATAGGGTTGAATAATAATATTTATACTACATAGCATATAAATAATGACTTCTATAGAGTGTACACTTTTTATTATGATGTTAAAGAATTTTCATACATTGAATACTGGAGATATGATGAAGGGAAATTAATGACCGGAAAATGTGACGTCATAGTTATTGAATTTGTACGTATAGTACAAATTATTATCAGGAAGATTTAGAAGAACGAATTAGAGACAAAGAGTGGGTATCAATGAATAAGAAGTACAAATCGAAATTCTATCCAAAACTCGCTTAGGCGATTTTGGTTTCTCATGTAAAAATGAATATGGATTATTCATTGTTCATTTTTACATATATATATATATATATATATATATATATATATATATATATATTGTATATATATATATATATATATATATATATATATATATGTATATACATATATATATACATATATATATATATATGTATATATCTGTATATACAAATATATATATATATATATATATATATATATATATATATATATATATATATATATATATCAGTCTTTCAGTCGTGATCAGTCTTTCCTTGTGAACAGACGTGTTTTATCGAGTGTCCAGTGTTACCAATTGAATAAGTGGTTTCGTTCAAGTGTCTTTAAAAAAAAAGTGTTTGGTGCATTCTTAACTAAATTACTTCGTGTTACTAATCATTCATTAACGAATATATTTCATTTATTGACTTTATTCATTACTATATTACTTGACTAAACCAAGGCTAGTGCTTGTTTGTTTTCAATCTATTACTACACGAGGTTTCATAAGGTTGAAATTCCCTTGGTTTGCCTTTTTGTTTTTCAAATCTATCAGAAACGTGGTTTCTTAAGGTTCATTTTCCCACACACTACCTGACCTCCGAAGGGTCATACCGTGGGAAAAAAAGGATTAAGTCGGTCAAAGCGAGAGATAAGTTTCATTTAATACTTTTTCTTTAACAGATCTTTCGTCGGTAGCTTAATTATATATTCATTTAGCATAAAATTGTGTTACAAGAACCTTCTTGAACGGTTTTCGCAGGTGACGGCACAATAAGCACGCGGTAGACCTACGTTGTAATTTATTAATTTCCAAACGCTCGTTTTTTGTTTTTTTTGTTTTTTAACTAATTAAAAGCATGGCACCCCTCAAGTACTTGCAGTCGCTGTGAAGGGAAATTTGCCGCTTACGCGTTTACAATGGCTAATAATAATGAACAGTTAGTTTGCAGGTGGTGCTCAAGCATGGAAGTGCTGAGGAACGAGTTAGAACGTGAGAGGGAGGCCAGGGTGAGGCTTGAAGAAACGTGATGCTCCTGACGGCAAAATTAGAATCCCTTGAGACTCCAGTTACGACCCCTCCTCAGTTTCTACTAATAATATAAATAGTATAATAGCCCTCTCTCTTCCCCTAGTTCCCAACCCTTCGTTCGAGTGCGAAATGGAGCCCCATTGAGAAAAGCAAAGACTTGTCTACCAGTAATAACAAGCAATAAGTTTTCTGTTTTAGGTTTCGAAGATGCTGATGAACCGGAAATACGACTCGTTGGCGATTCCATTGTTCGAGGGCAGCTCGAGGAATTCTGTGGGAGAAACCCTCGTCGTAGGCGCCGTTACTGCTACCCTGGTGCAAGGGTGGAGGATATAACTAATAGTGTTGACCATTTTACAGACGGTACCGCCGAGGACACAACGTATGTTATTCATGTCGGTACTAATAACGTTTTAAATTCTAGATCGGAAGAACTGCTGGCTAGGTACAGGGACTTATAGAGCGACTAAAGGAGAAAACTAATAAGATTGTTTAACAGGTATACTTCCTCGAATTATCCAACGTAACGATTTCTACAGCAAGGCGACCTATATTAACAATAACCTAAAGTCTCTTTGCCAACAGGAAGGAGTGCATTTTGCAATTTTTGGAACAGTTTCTACGGCAGGAGGGACTTGTTCCTCGAAGATGGACTTCATCTTAATGACGTTGGAGCTGCGCGTTTAGGAAGACTATTTCATAATACTGTCTCTTCTTTTCAGGCTGCCGTAACTCGAACGGTCCCAGCGTAAATTCCAAAATTTTCCCCTGCGCTCGCGAAGGTGTCGTAATTACAAACAATTTGAAGGTTCTATCCTTAAATGCTCGTAGCCTACGAAATAAAATAAAGAATTTTTTTCTTTAATTGCTTGTAAAGACTATGATTTAATTGCGATAAAGAATCGTGGCTTAGCACTGAAACACGTGACTTTGTAGGGGAGTATCAAATTAAAGGTTATAGACTTTTTGTTAAAAACAGAATAGGTAGGCGAGGAGGCGGTGTTATGTTGTATATCAAAGATAATATTGCGAACGTTATAGAAGTAAAGCACTCAATTCCAGAACCGATAGATTCGACTATAGCAGAACTTAAATTGAACGATTTCAAACTTCTTGTTGCGGTTATATATAGGCCCCCTAATCAAACAGCTGATACGGACGAAGCGTTATATCGTGAACTAAAGAGAATAATCGGTAGTGAGCAGGCTTTAGTTATGGGTGACTTTAATTGCGCCAACGTGAATTACGATACAATGCAGGGAGACGCGGAAGGTAATCGTTTTTAATTTTCTCGAGGATAGCTTTCTTATTCAAAAGGTTGGGGAACCTACGAGGTTGGACAGTATTTTAGATTTAGTAATAACTACGGATGATAGGCTAATTACTGATCTTCAAGTAATAGAACCGTTAAGCAATAGCGATCACAATATGGTAGAGTTTGTCCTCTCAGTAAGTCACTCGAAACCAACTAACTCGACTAAAATTCCTAACTTCCAGCACGCAGACTTTTAAATTTCGAAATAAATTGTCACACGTCAATTGGGAAAACGTGATGGGGAACTCCAACGCAAAACTAATGTGGGAATCGTTCGAAACAGTATTTAGGACTATAAATGAGGAATGTGTACCGTACAAAATTAAGCGTGCGAAAGTAAACAACAAGCCCTTGTGGTTTACTTCTAGAGTAGGAGACATTATAAAGAGTAGAGATAGGGCTTATAGGCAACATAAGTGCGATAAAGACAATTTGTTGTTACGAAACAACTACATATCTCTGAGGCGTGAAGCGAAAAGTGTAATAAAAAAGTCCAAGCGCGAATTTGAAATCTCCATAGCTCGTGACGGTAAAGAAAACCCCAAGCGATTCTTTCAATACGTCAATAATAGAAATCCAGTAAAAAGTGTCTTGGGTCCATTGAAAAATGTAAACGGAGATCTAGTTCTGAAAACAAGGAAATGGCTACCTTGCTAAACGAATTTTTTACGTCAGTTTTTACTATAGAAGATGTAACGAATATCCCTACGGTCATAGACATAATACCTTTTGATAATGGTAATATTTTGGATAATATTGTCGTTAGTGAAGGGGTAATGCGCTATATTGATAAAATGAAAACGCGTAAATCACCGGGCCGGATTCCATATATCCCATACAACTAAAAGAATTAAAAGATAGCATTGTTGTGCCGCTAACAAAGATTTTTAATGCGTCTATTTCTGAGGGGTGCGTACCAGATAATTTCAAGTTAGCAAACGTAACACCTATCTTTAAGAAAGGCGATAAAGGTGCGGCGGGAAATTATAGGCCAATCAGTTTAACGTCTGTTGTAGGTAAGCTACTGGAATCAATAATTAGGGATCGTATAGTCGAACACTTAGAAGTGCATAAACTAGTTAGAAATACGCAGCACGGTTTTAGGCGAAACAAATCTTGCTTAACTAATCTTTTAGAATTTTTCCAAAGCGTGGTTGACGTTTACGATAGACATCGGGCGGTTGATGTAGTGTATTTAGATTTTCAAAAAGCGTTTGACACCGTGCCGCACAAAAGACTCATTGAAAAAACTAAGGCTCATGGAATCAGGGGTGTAGTAATAAATTGGCTAGAAGAGTGGTTGCGAGGTAGGAAACAGAGGGTGGTCGTTGATGGAGCGGAGTCGTGTTGGGCTAATGTAGCGAGTGGCGTTCCTCAGGGTTCTGTATTGGGCCCCTTGCTTTTTCTTATATATATTAACGATTTAGATGTCGGCCTAGTCAGTACAGTTTCAAAGTTTGCGGATGACACGAAGCTGGGTGGTAGGGCGATTAATGACGAAGATAGAGGTAAAATTCAGGAAGATCTGAATAAAATCGTTGATTGGTCAGTCACATGGCAAATGAGATTTAACGTGGATAAGTGCAAAATTTTGCATATAGGTTCGCGTAACGGTAATTTTGCGTATAGTATGTCAGGGAAAGATTTAACAAGCGTAGAGCAGGAAAAAGATTTAGGAGTTATAGTCACTGTGATTTAAAAGTAGCGAAACAAAGTACAGCAGCGGTCAATAAGGCGAACAAAGTGTTAGGTTTTATAGCTCGAAATTTTGAGTACAAATCGCGCGATATTATAGTTCCTCTTTATAAATCATTAGTTAGACCCCATTTGGAGTACGCGGTCCAATTTTGGAATCCGCATATGCGCAAAGATATAGACAAAATCGAAAGAGTTCAAAGACGAGCAACTACTATATATATGTATATATATAATATATATATGTATATATATACATATGTATATACATATGCATATATATATATATATATATATATATATATATATATATACATATGTATATACATATGCGTATATAAATATATATATATTATATATATATATATTCATACATATGTGTGTATATATATGTATATATATGTATATGTATATATACATATATATATATATATATACATATGTATATACATATGTGTATATATATATATATATATACATATGTATATACATATGTGTATATATATATATATATATATTATTATACATATATTACATATATATATATATATATATATATATATATATATACATATATGTGTATATATATACATACATATGTATATACCTATGTGTGTATATATATATATATATGTATATATATATGTACACATATGTATATATATATATATACACATATGTATATACATATGTTATAATGTTATATATAATGTTTCAGACCAACAAAGGCCCTAGGATCCACTCATGGCTGGTCTACCTAACTGTGTTCGTTTTTGTTGTTGTTGTTGTTTAGCCGATCAGCCCACCCTGATCGAGCAAGCCGGCGGGACGCAGGTAACCGATCGCCCTCTCCGGAGTGGACCAGAGGTTCAGTGCACTAGTGATGTTGTGTCGTGTTCGTTGTTGTGCTAGAGCGGTACAGTCTGTCATAATGTGTTCAGTTGTTTGTGGTGTTTCCTGGCACAGGTGGCAGGTGTCGTCTATGGAGTTGTCTAGTCTGTGTTTATATGTCCGTAAATGATATAACAATATAATATATCAATGTGATATAACAAATGGCGAAGTGGAAGTTCGTTAGCGTGCAATTGACATATTTGCCACTGCAAAGGTCTAACTAATACTAATTCTAAGAGGCTAATAATTCCATTATGCCTTCCTGTGTTTATAGGAGTTCCATCACATCCAATAGCCACCAGTTCATCAATGTTTCGAACATTTTCTGATAAAAACTGAATTAACGAATCTTTAATACCATGGGCATTACCAGAGACAGGTGCAATATGACCAACATAGCAAGACCCTGGTTCTCTTACTAAGGTTATGTGTTCTTTAATGACCGACTTGTAATAATATTTTTTACCTTGCTTGATATGACATTTAGTTTTATCTTTTCTTCCATCAAAATATAGAACTTTTAAGTGTTCCTCATTATCTTCTTGTTGCATTTTACGTCGTATTTTCGTCCTTTCGCTTCTAATTTTACTGTGTTCGTAATCGTGTATTGTGTATGTCCTCCGTGGTGGCGGAGGGGACCTACAACTTTACGTGGGTTCCGAACCACAAGAACATAAGAAATTTATGTAAAAACTGCCGGTAAATTGGCAACGACCAATTTTTACGAAACTAAATAATTATGAATTTAAAACTAATTAATTATCGATTTAAAACTAAAGATAGAATCTCTGGATTCAGAGGATCAAGTCATAATAGACTACTATCCACAAATATGTTACACTCTATATCTATTTATAACGGACATGCAAATATATCAGATCCAAAGAATCCAGTCAGTTTCATTACGGTATCCATCAAGTCACGGTCCATATCGATTGCGGACCAAGTCAAAATTTACAACCATATACATTACAATATATACACTTACGAGGAAAAGTGTAGGTGTGGCTGTAAAGACTGTACAGTAATGTAGAAATGTGTGTGCACCCATTTTGGGTCTCCCATTTAAAGGTGTTTGTGTGGCAAGTGAAGTTCATGAGTTTTTCAATACCTCACAGTACTATGGGGGGAACCGTTCGGCAGAGGAATCTTTTTAAATGGGGTGTGTAAGGACAGAGAGTATCCCCTAACCCAAGATGCTGCCTCCCTGTATCCCACAACACTTGTGTTGAGCTGTGGGATCTATCCCCAGAAAGCCTTAATTTTACTACCTTAAACTATACCCTTTCTATCAACATATGCGTCTAATCGATTTTTAAACATGTTTATAGACGTGGTACTAATTACTTCTACCGGCAAACTATTGCAGCTATTTACTATTCTATGCGTAAAAAAGTTTTTCGGAACTGCTGTCTCGAACCTTCTACTTGTCAACTTACACCCGTTATTTCTAGTCCTATTATATTGAGATATTTCGAAAAAGCTATCTCTATCTACGTTATCGAACCCATTCATAATTTTGAAAACCTGGATTGGATCACCCCTTAACCTCCTAGGCTCGAGTGTTGTCAATTTTAACTCCTTAAGCCTATCCTCGTACGACTTTGACCTAAGCGACGGAATCATCTTAGTTGCTCGTCTTTCAACTCTTTCGATTTTGTCTATATCTTTGCGCATATGCGGATTCCAAAATTGGACCGAGTACTCCAAATGGGGTCTAACTAATGATTTATAAAGAGGAACTATAATATCGCGCGATTTGTACTAAAAATTTCGAGCTATAAAACCTAACACTTTGTTCGCATTATTGACCGCTGCTGTACTTTGTTTCGCTACTTTTAAATCACTAGTGACTATAACTCCTAAATCTTTTTCCTGCTCTACGCTTGTTAAATCTTTCCCTGACATACTATACGCAAAATTACCGTTACGCGAACCTATATGCAAAAGTTTGCACTTATCAACGTTAAATCTCATTTGCCATGTAACTGACCAATCAACGATTTTATTCAGATCTTCCTGAATTTTACCTCTATCTTCGTCATATGTGTATATATATACGTATATACATATGTATATACATATGTGTATATATATTTATTTATATATATATATGCATATAACTGCAATGACCGCGCAGTATATAAATGAATAGAAACGACATAAGTGTTAAGGAACGTCTCTGCACACGAGGAGGAGAGATAACGAATAATGAAAATGAGGCGAACCGCCCGGGAATCGAACCCAGGCCTTCCAATTGCCGGTTGGATGCTCTACCATTATGCTACGGACCTCACTCAATCACAAATCGAAATTCTCCCACATAGGGCAGAAACCAATGCCCTGAGAAGGCACCCTCGCAAATCGTGAATATGCGCATATAACTGCAATGACCGCGCAGTATATAAATGAATAGAAACGACATAAGTGTTAAGGAACGTCTCTGCACACGAGGAGGAGAGATAACGAATAATGAAAAATGAGGCGAACCGCCCGGGAATCGAACCCAGGGCCTTCCAATTGCCGGTTGGATGCTCTACCATTATGCTACGGCCCTCACTCAATCACAAATCGAAATTCTCCCACATAGGGCAGAAACCAATGCCCTGAGAAGGCACCCTCGCAAATCGTGAATATGCGCATATAACTGCAATGACCGCGCAGTATATAAATGAATAGAAACGACATAAGTGTTAAGGAACGTCTCTGCACACGAGGAGGAGAGATAACGAATAATGAAAAATGAGGCGAACCGCCCGGGTCCGTAGCATAATGGTAGAGCATCCAACCGGCAATTGGAAGGCCCTGGGTTCGATTCCCGGGCGGTTCGCCTCATTTTTCATTATTCGTTATCTCTCCTCCTCGTGTGCAGAGACGTTCCTTAACACTTATGTCGTTTCTATTCATTATATACTGCGCGGTCATTGCAGTTATATGCGCATATTCACGATTTGCGAGGGTGCCTTCTCAGGGCATTGGTTTCTGCCCTATGTGGGAGAATTTCGATTTGTGATTGAGTGAGGTCCGTAGCATAATGGTAGAGCATCCAACCGGCAATTGGAAGGCCCTGGGTTCGATTCCCGGGCGGTTCGCCTCATTTTTCATATATGTGTATATATATACACATATGATATATATATATATATATATATAATGTAATATATATATATATATATATGTTGTATATAGGTGTGTGTATATATATATATGTGTGTGTGTATATATATATGTGTGTATAATGTGTATATATATATATATATATGTATATTAGACCGTTTCACGATTATATGGTAATTTTTCAAATTGAATTTTGATAAACGCACACACTTTTATTTTTTATATAAAGGAAGAAAAACAAATAGAAAAAATATCATTTTATTTGAATGATAAAAAGGGACCCCTCAGATGGCACTTCTTTTACGTTAATGGATAATTAGAGCAAATATAAGACTGAACGAAAATATGCTTTAAAACAAAGCGACTTAAATTCTATTTAAGACATATATTGATTAAGATATAGGGATTTCAGTGGCTGAGGGACCTCCTTTCTCTGATTTTCAATGAATTGAAAGGCCAGTTGTCTCTCTTCCTCACTCTTTGTGAGCTTCTCATTAAACTCTGTAGCCAGTTTGACTCCTCGTTCAGCACAGTCGTTGATTACTTTGACTGCCATGACCCGATTACGGTGCTCCTCAATGTCTTCAAGTTTCTTGGAATTTCTATTTTCAAACACTTGAAGAAGTCTTGTGTTTGAATTGTGACAAAACTGGTAATCTTTAAGTCATTGGGGTTTTGCAACATTCGGGGTCCACCTTTCTTCCCCTCACTTTTCGAGGAGGCGCGTGGTGAAGGTTGTGGAGCATTAGAACCTTATCATCTTCAGTCACGAGGTTTGAGAAAAAGCCAAATCCTACAAGATCCTCACTCAAGTACCAACCATGGTTCTGAAGTTTTTTGAGGCTGTAGCACCCACTTCCTTATCAACCTGGATCTTGTAGATATGTAGCATCTTGAGGAGGGCCAAATCATTTGCTGGAGCATCAATTCCAACTGGAGATGTATACCAAGCTTGAAGATAAACTGTCACTGAAAAGGCGTTTATTCGTATCAGAGCTTGTTTTTCATGAGGGGTGAGAAGGAATTGGTTCCTAAATAAGTAAATTTTTAAGGAATAGATGCCCTTTCCCATCCATCTAGCTCTGCTGTAAGCTCCTGGGTAGTGGCTGCTATCAGAGCCTTTATTTGTTTTAGGCATTGGACAACCAAGGAAGATAAGTGCAAGTTCTAAGTATTCCCTGTAGTCACCTCGAGTGTGACCCTCTTGAAGTTTGGAGTTGATGAAAGAAATAAGCTTGTCTCTGTGCTTCAAGATCCAATGATCTAAAGATTCTGAGGTGAGATCATTGGGTTCATAGGGCTTGTAATTCTGCTGATCAATGTTATCCCAACAATCTCTGAATCGATTGAATAAGGGAATTTGTGGACCCGAAGAGAGAAAAACATGTCAAAAACTGCAGTGATAAGAAGCTCGTGGATATGGTGGCTATTGCCAGAAAAAGGAGTGATCTCTGAAGGGCCTTTTGGATGATGGTACAAGCCCCAGCATGGATACCTGTATTGCTTGCAGTAGTATCAAAACAAAGGCCTGCTACCCACTCATTTACTTGTGGCCATTGCTTCAAGACATCTAAAACTGCTCTCCCCATTTCTTCTCCCGTTCCAGAATAAGCTTTGGAATAGACAGTAATTTTTCTAATTCGCCTGCACCATCACAACAATGGGCATTACATCAATCTTACCCCATGCATGGATGGAAGAAGCTTTCCATCAAAATGAATTATTAAAGGGGTATTTGGTTGGAAACTGGCTTTAATGTCTTCTCCCATCTGCATCCGTGTTGATCGCCGAGACCTGTAGATAGAGGATGATGAAGTGTGATCTCTTCAATTTCCACTCCAGCAGCTGAAAGGGCAGGTGCCACAATGTGCATAGCAGCTCTTGCAGATTTCCAGTGCGGTCCGAGCACCAAGAACTTTTTATCCCTAACAATTACACCTGGTTCAAGCTTCTCCTTTTTGAAGATGATGATGAGAGTGCTCTGTAGAACAATTCATCACCAGATGATTCTTCACTTCCTCCTGAACCGGAATTTTCACATTGGTTGAGATCCACAACCTTTGTCAATTGCCTCATTTCTTCCTTTGATTTCCTGCGAAGTTTTTCCATTCTTTCCATGCTTATCTGTCGTGCTTTTGCCTTTCTTGAAAACTCCTTGTCTTCTGGACCCATAATCATTTAACGATCGTTCCTTTGATCCTTAAGAAAATCTTTATCCTCCTGCAATTTTTTTCTGTTTCCACTTCTGAATGAGCTACATCGAAAAGCTTATTTAAGCTGGTGACAAATTCTGCTTCATTCTTCTCTTGGGTAGGAGTTCGTCGAGTTCGGTTCTTGACCAGCCCTTCATGCTTATTGTAAAGCCTTTTAAGCTTTGAGACAATATAAGGCTTGTGGGATGTAATTAAGGAGGCTTTTTCCCATAGCAATAACTTCGTTGGCTACAGTTGCGCAAGCTACAGAGACATTTTGCTTTCCCACCTTAATGTGATAAAAAAGACGTTTAAGGACATCACTGTTAGTTGGAAGCTGCTTCTCAGAAAACCCTCTTCCAGCACTTGTCCGACCAACCAGACTTCACACTTGTTTCTGGTTTTTGCCATAATTCTGAGGGAAAAAGTTTTACCACCTGTTAGTCTTAATAATAATATAATATAATCATTAATCACTCACCTAAATTATATTATGACTTGATTACTGTAAGAAATTTGTAAAGTAACATGAAGTAACCTTTCTAGAACAGTAAACTTGTGAAAATATCAGTAATTATAGATGAAAAAGCAAATAAAACATCATATAATCCATAAAGGGAAAAAATGGAAATTCTAGAATAGTTATCCTGAAGGAAGAATTTCTAGAATTCTCTCTAAAGAATATAGGGGGTTACTGGACCATTCCTGAAAATTACCTACTTATCTTCCAATTTTATTTATGAATTTATATACCAAATTTAAGAGGACATCACAAAATAAATAAATATATTTGCCAGAAAAATTAAAATTTTCTCATGAGGGGTAAAATAGATATGCATTGAGGGGTGGGATAACAATAAGCTCTTGTCTTAATATTTTGCATGAAGTCTTTATTCATGACATATTACTTTTTAGTATGTGTGCGTTGAGCCATCATAAATTTCGATTTTTCGAAACGGCCTACTGACCATACGTACCGTTTTGAAAGGGACAGTACCGTTTGTTTTATATTTCCTTGCCGTCCCGTCGTTTTAATAAAAATGTCAATTTTGTCCCGGTTTATGTACTTACTTTTTCATGAATACAGAATATTACATAACCCCGTCCCTTTTTTGCCATCCAAATATCCCGTTTTTGTCTCAAGGAAATATGGTCAGCCTAAATATGATGTGCGTAATAAATAATCATTTTTAAATAGTTGGAGCGTTCAAAGTCATCTGTAATAATCTATAAACTACCTCCAAGCCCACTCTCAACACTTAGATTCCCCTAAGACACAGGCGTCTTCAAGTAACATGAATGCGTAGAGATCTAAGGTGTTAGATTCCATATTATATAATTTATGTGCTAGGTTTAAGAACGCTGGCATTGAAGGATGGAAGGATGGGACAGTAAAGGCGATAATAGGTTTAATGAAGGAAGTGCAATGAGGATGGAGGTAAGCGTTGCTACGTCGAAGGAAACGAGGTTGGGTGGGGAATTACGAAGGGAGGAGGAAAGGGAGAGAGGGGACTAAAATGAACGCGGGGATGGGTTAAGGGAGAGGAGAGAAATTCATATGAAATGCTAAACACAAACTCAAATATTTATTTTAATGCCCTAGACCTAGAAAGACAAAGAGCAAAATACCTTAAACTAACAATGACGCACTGATAGGTTTAACGTATGTGGCTAGAGGCCGCCACTCAGAATTACCACTACTACCTAAGTCATAATAAGGTTATTTACTATGACAGAGTAGTCATGAGTAGTTGTGGAAATAAAATATGATTATACTGTTGATGGCTGACTATATTCAGTTGGGATATAAACTATTGCTGACAATCTTTGGATCCTTGGCTTTTAAAAAGAATTTTTTATGCATATGTTCAACAAAATAGGAAATTAGCTGATTATTATTACCATTCGAAGTGTTGGTACCCTTCGCAACCGAAATCAGTTTCAGAAGGGGTGCATGTTATCATCATTTCCTTTATCGTCCCAGCACGCTTCACATAAGCCATTTACACAAAGATGGAAAGGCCGTCTGTGCACCACGAGACGACCCAGGCAATGCGGGGAGCAATGGTGACATTGCATGAATATGATGTGCCAATAAGAGAAATATCAAGACGACTAGACGTTCATCGAAGCACTCTGGAACGGTGGATTCATCGGTATGAAGCAGAAAACTCACTGGCTACTTTGCCGAGGTCTGGTCCTCCGCGTTCAACATCTCAAGAGGAAGATGCTGCGATTGTTAATCATGCCAGAGAGTATCCGTTTGTTCCAGCGACGCATATTTACACAGACCTGAACCTTCGTTGTAGCGCAAATACAGTGAACAACAGACTTCTCGAGGCAGGGTAATTTTCTCGCCGTCCAGCTATAAAACCTCCATTGTCGATTGAGCATAAAGAGGCGCGGATGGGATTTGCCTTGCAATACTTGCCGCAGGAGGAAGAATTCTGGAGAAAAGTTGTGTACTGTGACGAGAAAACATTTTCAACAGATAGTCATGGTTCCCTGCATTGTTGGAGGCAGCGCGGAAAACGCTATGAAGAAGGAAATGTTTTCCCGAGCAAGCGTAGTGGTCACATCAATCTCGTTGTGTGGGGCTGGATGTCTGGCTATGGTGTCGGAGAATTGACTCAAGTAGATGGACGCTTTACTGGACAGCAATATTGCCAGATACTGGAAGAGGTGCTGCTACCCAGTGTTCGTGCGTATCTGGTTCCAGCACCGGAACCATTTTACTTAATGGAAGATAATAGTCCCATTCATAGGAGTAACGTTGTGAGAGCGTGGTACGAAGATCACCCAGAGATTACTAATCTAATTCTGCCATCACGTTCTCCTGATTTGAATCCGATTGAAAACCTTTGGACAATAACGATTAATGAATGGGAGCAACGCAATGAAAGAACATTTGAAGCACTTTTAGCTCACACGAAGAATAGTTGGGAGAGCTTACGCCGAACACCAAACATTCCCTACAATCTGGCCTCTTGTATGCCGCAACGATTGCAAGAAATTATTGATGCTGGAGGAAGCTATACGAAATACTGATGTTAAAGTCATGACGTAAATGTGTATCGAATATATATTTATGTTAATATAGAATTTTATTATATTTTTATGTTTGACATCTATAAAAGTATATATTGTGACCATGAAAGAACTTTACTTATCCTTAGTTAGAATCTTTTCTTGCACTGTCTACGCTCGTGGAGATGATAATATATGCATTTTTGAAACAAACTATGAAAAGGTAATAGTTTCAGGAAAAAAATAAAAACTGGCAACATCGAGGTCATCATATGTTTATGGGAATTGTCATATGATATGCTACCAATAAACTCTTATATACTACTATATACAGTATACTATATTACGTAATAATTACGATGAACAAATCAAATACAAATTTCTCTGATTCACGGCCCAGCAGTCTTGCTTTAGACTAATGACTTTCATAAGATGGAATAGGTTTAACATAGTTCGCTTAATAGGTTACCACTTAAAACAATGGATAAACTATCTATTAGTGAGACGACCGTGACTTCCTCGAAATGCGAGCGCGTGAGTGGTTCACTGAGGAATTTGGTCATTAGATTCTTCACGTAGGATATGTATCACAAACAACAATATTGACAACAATTCCCAACAATTACTTAATATCAATAATTGCATTTGAGCAAATAATTTAGACCTGCGTCAAAATAACTTAGGTATCATGCCATGATTTGGGATATTTGCCGAATTAGTCGTTCTCTATAGTCTACAGTATATATTGAGACGGTATAATGTAATGCCCAGCTAATATTATGATGACTAAGATTGCTCCATAACCATCCCAACATCCCAAAACTTGCTCATTCTGCTTCTTAATCATTCGTATTTCAAAACACTAAAATATAGCAGAAGTGACCTAATAATGGACGTCATTGATTGGGTTAGAGCAGTTATGTGCACCAATCCGAGCACACCTCCGCTGCCATAAGGACCGCCCATTTTATACCTACCAGACTAGCTTGGGACGAGACAGAGGCGTGAGACTTCTTGTAAGCACTGTACATAACACCTGAAAGTATACATATGTGTATTATTGTATTTTTCTGCTATATAACCCATATTTATTGGTAGATTTGCTTTGTAATATGTCCTTTATAGGGTTCCCGGGGTCGGAGAACACGAATCTGTACTCAGAATTTTGCAAATCTAATATGGAGGTCAAAAATCTCCATTTTTCATCAAATTGTCATGGATGACAGCATCCCTAATGTTATGATACATACTAAATAATGTATTAACGCACACATACAGCACAGATACGATCACCTTTCATACCACACTGTCCAGTTGTCAGCCTGATTAGCATCAGCACATAAGTGACACCTAGTGGACCAACATCCAAACACCACATCTAATGTTGGTTTTAGGGACCGAAAATATTATTATGCTTCACTGTGCTTTCATTACATTGTTGTTTGTGCCTTTATTTATTCCCTAAGACTCCCATTTCATGCCACAAGGTTTTCCAGTCTGATGCAACTTGTTTTTTTTTCTATTTTCAGATTTCACACCTGAGTGAACAATGAGCTACGCTCGGACGCCAAGTACACGCTCGTCCGCCCAGAAGACCTTGGGTTCAACAACCTACATAGAAACTGATGACTTTTCAAATGGTTTGCTTCCAACGAAAAAGGACATTTTGGAAAACATGTCGTACTTACTTCGACCGGATAGAGCCGGTAAAACTGAGAGATCAAAGGAAGTTGCAGTCGGAATTCTTGCGGCCGTCCTTTAAGAACACGATTTTTTGTAATATATAGACACAGTGACCACTAAACGCATCAAACTGAAAATTTTGGAACTGTATGAAAGATTCATGAAATTAGTTCAGACCAGAAAAAACCGCCGAAACGACAACTATTATAAAAAAGTCGACGATTTCAACGAAAAAGCGGAAGAACTTTTTGATATCTTCTGCACGGACGATGAAGTAAAGAAACGCTTAGAAAATTTTTATGGCGTGAAAATGAATCGAGAAGAATGGGACTTTCTGGAAGACCAAAGAAAATGATAGAAAAATGTTTTGCGAGAGTTTTGTCGACAGAAAATGGAGTAAGACCATGGAACGCAGGAAGAGAGATCTGCAGAGTTTGGAGCAAATGAGAGAGAAAGCAGAGATGGAAAGAGCGAGGAATAAAGAAATGGCTTCAGCTGAAGGCTTCAGTGAACTATCTGAGGATGATCCGAATCATAGTGACTTCCAAATTAGAACATCAGAATCAGATGAGCCTTCCACGTCTACGGGTCGGAAGCGTCGTAATTTGTCCCCTCGAGAAAAAAAATTGAAAAGGATGAGTTGCCGCCAAAGTACCAGCACATAAGAAAAAGTGTCAGAAAAGTAAGGCCCGAGGTTTACGAAGCAATGGATCAGCTCAAAAGTTCTCATCACATGTCATATAGTCAAGCTGCGGGAGCCGTAGTATTGTTGGCAATAAACTATTTGGTCGGAAATGGAAATTTCATGACGAATCGCCAGACTTAGTAGACCTAGACACTCTACCACAGTCTAACAATATTCGACAAGCCGGAAAGAGCATTGAAGGGCTAGCATTGCATGAATTGCGAAAGAGATCATGCAATCGGATCAAAAGTCGGTAGTTACCTATTCTGTTGATGATTCGAAAAAACAGGGAGCTGTTTCTTTCTCGGTGCAGGGAATGACGGTAAATTGAAAATACAGACCTCTCCCGGCATTTCCAATTGCTGGAGTAGAGAGAACTTGGCGGATTTGAAAGTTGCCATATTGAACATACTGGAAACAACGAGCGGAGTTAGTTCGAAGGAACTGTTTGAAAAGATAGACTTTGTGATCACTGATTAGACATCCCATAATCTCTCTGTCGAACAACTTGGACTCTGAGCGCAGTGTAGGGTTTATCAACTATGAACTCGGCAGAAGAGGCGCCAAGCAACATGCGTGCGCGTCGGCAGCGCAGGTCAAAGCTAAATCTTTTGCGTTGATTCAAACACAACCAACAGGGTCTTTCAAAGACTATAGGAAAATTGGAACTGCAAATTTCGGAAATAATGAGAGAATGGAGCGTAGGACAAGAACAATTACAGAAACAAGGATTACAGACTAAAGAGATTGCGAATGTCGCTGTAGACTGCAGTAGAAATAGAGACCTGGAAGAATTAAAAAGACTAGGAGGGCCATTTACGGCTAGTGAGCAAGTGGATAATTATCTCGAAGAATCAAATGTGGACGACGATTCGCAGAAGCTGAACCGTCTTTATCTCGAAGTTAGATATGCACGAGATACCGCTCTTTCTGTGCCAAAGACTAGTGATATATTTCGTCTAATGAAAGACTACAGAAAATTGCCCCTCTCAACGTATGCCACTAATTTGAAGCATTAGCTCAGCAATGTCAGCTGTAAAGCTCAAGTCACAATCAGTGAGTTTAACCATGCAGTAGACACATTACTGAAATTAACAATATGCGTGTATGGTAATATACTATGATCTTTATACAAATATAGAATGTCTGAAAATCATCTTGAAATCGGTCTTTGTACACTTAGCACTCTCCTTATTGTCCTTGCTGGTCTCAGATGGGTTGAAAGTTCATGATTTAACCCTTTAAGGACTGAAGATGCCAATTGCTAACGTTTCAAATACACGCATTCATAACTTAATCCTACAAAAAATTCAGGGCTTAAAGGGTTAACTGTATTAGTTCTCACAAATACCTTGTCAACTGCATAATTCTGTTCAGTGTTGTCGCAAACCCCCAATTAAATATAGTATAATGGATGTTTGTATTATTTCCATCCACATTTCACTTTCAAATGCCCAAAAATTTGTGATTTTGACTGCCACCTTGGATTTCCGGCATAATGATTTTTCATAGTTCCATTACGAATGCGTATTCGTGTTCTGCGACCCTGAAAACCCTATAAAGTACATATTACAAAGCACATCTGGCAATAAATATCGATTATATAGGAGAAAAACAGAAAATACACATATGTATGCCTTCAGGGGTGGGTGTACAAGGGGGTAAGATGTTTCGTAAAAAAGATTTAAATATAAAATGGTGCTTAGAAATGGTGTCTCCAAATTTTACGCTTGTCCCGAGCAAAATTTAAGATTAACAACCCCCCTACAGTATAGCTCTCCATTTCATTGTATTAATTCCTGCAATCGCTGTGTTACAGAAACGGAAAAAACAGCATAATTTCTTTGAACAAGTTTAACAAACAATTCAGTTTAGTTATTCCATGTGCATGGATACTTGCATCTCAGCATTATATAGTAAAAATAATCTGCAAAACTGAATTTCATTGTTTCACACTTACTTGGAAGAGTGCTGGATACCAGGGAATATCAAATACTGTTCTAATTTTCTGTAGAGAAAAAAAGATGCACTTACTAGAATTTTTATAACAGTAACTGCCTTTGGGTCATGCTCTTAAAGATGTTAATAACTTCATTATCGTTAATAGGAATGTCCTTTTCTGTGGCCAGCAGCATGCGGTCTGACAGTCTGTCTTCCTTGGAAAAGTTGCGAAGCTTTGATTTGACTAGTTTTAGTTTAGAAAAAGAGCTCTCTCCTATGGTAGTAGATACAGGAAGACTGACGTAGAACTTGATCAACTCGGAGGAGGAAAAACAACTCTGAGGTTGCTTTCCTTTGTGCACTTGAGCACTGACTTGTCGTCAGATTTTTTCCACCAGCCTGAAGGAGACAAAATGAGGGCTTGACTTTGCAGCCTCACAAGCACCAGGTTTAAGCAATGTGCATGACAGTGCGCATGGAGAGCCTTTTGATTCTCTTAGAGTATTCTGCTTCCCTCATACCTGAATCCTGTGTTGCTATCTCTTGCTTCCTCTGCACATCCTAAACCTCTGCATCACCCATTCTTGAATCCTGTATCGCGGTATCTTGCTTCCTCTCCACATTTGTAACCTCTTCCTCACTCATATCTAGATCCTCTGTTGATGTCTTTAACTTGCATTCCATATAATTTTCCTTCTTGTCTTGCCTCCTGACGCTCCCTCTCTCTCTTCTTCCAAGCTCTTTCCTTTCGTAGCATTGCGGTAAAACCATAAAAAATAGCAATTAGCAAAATAGCAATATTTTACAACTGAAAATAATTGTTTATTGACGTAATAGATTCCAATTAGTTGGTGGAAGAGACTCGAGGTTAGTAATCCGACAGAGTGTAGTCCAGCTCGTTCCTCTTCCTCTGACGCCAGTCGCCAGTACTTAAATATTAAATGTAAATAAAAAAACATGAAAATTCTAATATGTTGTGTTGATAAGTACTTAAGTGTTGTAAATGGGACACATTTTTCCCATATACTTAGTGTTATATTGGGGGGATGCGTTCCCGGGGGCAAATTTTTTAACTAGCTAACTTAAATTAATAGCCTATATAGAATTGTGACCCCCCTTGACAGGAAAGGCCCAGTTCTTTTTTCACCATACTAAGGCAGGATCAAAAAGTTTACTGTATTCATATACATAAAAAAGTTACTGACAAAAGGGCACTTCTTAGTCATGGAGGGAAAAGGGCAGGGGCTGAACCCCCTGTGACCCCCCTTCTGCATGGCCCTGGTCGGAAGAGAAGCGGCGGATGGAGACCTGGAAGTAAGTGGGAATACTATAAAAAGAGTAGAAAATTTAAATTATCTTGGCAGTAAAATGGCATCGAATTCTACAATGGAACCAGAAATTAATAATAGAATACACTGGACAACATTAAATTTGCTACTGAAACAAACTGAGGTGATTTAGGGTAATTTGATGGCACTGATTTAAAAAAATGTAACCGGAATTTTTTCATCACCTTTAGATTTTAAGTTACTGACATATATCAATAATTTGACAGCACTGTGTGCAATATCAAGTAATCAGCTCAATGTAATGGAATGCACCAGCCTTGCTTCATTCCCACACTCACTAAATTGCCCAGAAATAACAAATCCCTCACATGCTCAATTTACTAGCACATTCGAGTAGGCTCTTGTCTGAATATGAAGTGGGTGGAGTCATATGAAGGGGGCAGAGTCAGACGTCTCTCTCTCTCTCTCTCTCTCTCTCTCTCTCTCTCTCTCTCTCTCTCTCTCTCTCTCTCTCAATACTCTCTGTAGCCTCTCAGTCATTCAGTTCGACACTTCGTGTAGCTTTGTACACAATTAAAATTAAATCCGGTGTTCTATATTTCGCAGAACTGTGTTTGTTGCACTTTTAATGTTTAGTTTTGTGAACATAAATTCTTCTCTATTCTTCACAGATCCTTAGAAATGGCGGCTGCCTCAAGTTTAAGTAAAATCCAGAAATGCAAAAATCACCCAGGTTTTGCTACATTTGTGGAAAATACATTACAGTTTCACAAAGGAAGAACATCACACACAAAGTGAAGGTGGCTTACTACCACTACTTTCGGTGTAAGATTGGTGACCAAGAAAGATACTGGGCTTCGCATGTGTGTTGTACAGTTTGCACATCTGGCTTAACACATTGGCTGAATAAAAAGAGAGCAAGTATGCCATTTGCAGTTCCGATGATATGGCGTGAGCCTAAAGATCATCTAACTGACTGTTATTTTTGTATGACAAATGTTTCTGGACATTCAAACAAGACTAAGCAATATATTAGTTAGCCAGATATTGCATCTGCAATGAAACCAGTATGCCATGGAGATGGTCTTCCAGTCCCACATCCAGCGGAAAATTCAGAAGCAGATGGGTCATCGCCATCAAAGTCTTACTCTTCATTACGGCATGCAAGATAGTTTGTGTTTCTGTGCCAATGTTGATGCACTAATGGAAGAACTGGGTACTGAGCATCATCCCCAAGAATGGAGACTTTTTATAGATTCTTCTAAGGTTAGTCTGAAAGCTGCACTTTTGCATAATGGGAACACTAAGCCATCGATTCCTCTTGCTCATACTGTGAACATGACAGAAACCTATGAAAGCATGCAGACTATCCTTAAAGCCATCAAATATGATCAACATAGGTGGAACATCTGTGGTGATCTAAAAGTGATTGCACTACTTCTAGGATTGCAGAGTGGGGATACAAAACATTGCTGCTTTTTATGTCTCTAGGACAGTCGAGATGATAAAAATCATTTCATATAGAAGAAATGGCTACTGAGAGAGAGTTATATCCCAGGAAAACAGAACATAAAAAATCGACCTTTAATGAATCCTCAAAATGTGTTTCTATCCCTCCCCTCTTCATATCAAGCTGGGACTCGTGAAGAATTTTTTAAAAGGAATGAACAAAGATGGCAGTGGCTTCAGATATCTTTCTAACAAGTTCCCAAAAATCAATGAAGCTAAATTGAATGCAGGTATATTTGTTCGGCCCCAGATTTAGGAAGTGCTGATGGATACTGACTTTGAGAAAATGCTCAGTCAGAAAGAACTTGCTCCCTGGATTTCATTCAAATTGGTTGTCCATAATTTCTTTGGAAATCACAGAGATGAAAACTATGTTGGGATGATAAATGATATGCTCGAGAACTACCGAAATATGGGGTGTAGGATGTTATTAAAGATGCACTTCTTACACTCCCATCTAGACTTCTTCCCAAATGATTTAGGTGCAGTGAGCGATGAACATGGTGAACGATTTCACCAAGATATCTCTACAATGGAACAGCGCTATCAAAGACGCTGGAATCCAGCGGTGATGGGAGATTACTGTTGGTTATTAGAGGTGAAACTGAGAACATGAACAAAAGGCGCAATAAGTCAAGCAAATATTTTGTAAAATAAATAACTAAGAAATAGTACTACGTGTTTTGACAGAACTTAAATGTATTTTCAGTAAATATTGCAATCTTAATGTACTAAATCCTTTTTTCCATTAATATCTCTATTATATATGTAATGTTACTTGTTACTAGTACATATGTAATAGTAGGTTATTGAGTTGACTAGTATATCGTTGTAGTAGTATGTCGTATGTTTATAAATAAAGAATTTGGAGATGGGTGAAATAAATGGTAATCAGGAGCTTGGTATGACCAGGTGGGAAAGGGGTGGGTCCTTGGCTGGGCCATTTACTTCTTCCATATCCTATTTGTAATAGTTATAGTGTGGCTTTTATCGTTTTAAAACATTCTTCAATGCAATTTTCAAAGCACAAGTAAAGTTTTTACAGGAAAAGTTATTTTTTTTTTATGTATAAATATATTTTGAATGACCTTATCATAACTTAAAAACTAGAGGTGCTCAGTAATTCTAAACTAGTTTTTGGAATTACCACTGTCAAATTACCCCGAAAAATGTGCATTTTGTCCAGTAGCAGAAGAAAATTTTTTTTGTTGCCCAGTGATATCGAAGTATATGAATGTTGACGCATTGTATCCTTTGCTGAAGGACATGAGAATCCCGAGGAAGGTTCATATATATGAAAATATCCTGAAACCCATTCTACGGTACTATATGGTTGTGAAACTTGGGTTCTAACTAAAAGATTAAAAAACAAAATACAAGCTGCAGAAATGAGTGTCCCTCGACTGATTGATGGCTTTTCCAAATGAGAGCGATTTTGAAATGTTGACATATGGGCCACTCTAAACGTGGAATCAGTGTTGACTCCGGTGGAAAGGACTCTGCTCAGATGGTTTGGCCATCTTAAAAGAATGGAACCGTCTAGGGACGTCAGGCGATGCTTGACCGGCAGCCTCACGGCAGGAGACCCGGTGATAGACCGAGAACTCGGTGGATTGATAATATCCAAAGCATAGTTGAAAGATTCAGAATGACCCTACAAGAGGCTAACGACGTTTGTCAGGATCGTGTGAAGTGGAGATATTTCGTTCGGGAACTCTTAACCAACAGACTACCATAACCTAACAGGCGACTGGGTGAGAGGGTGAGAAGATATATATATATATAATATATATAATATATATATATATATATATATATCGTATATATATATAATTGAGGGGTCCCGCATCTTAAGGTACCTAGGCGCCAAAATTAAAATTCGCCAGAAATCGCCTCCAAAGTTCAGCAATATTCTCGCAATAGTATCTCTGTTATTAATTGAGCTAGAACGTTCATTTTTGGCTAAATTAGAGTTCTAAGTATGCTAATGAAGATGTTGATGAGTTTTTGGAATAGATTTTCATATTTTATATTTTATATATATATTTTTTAATTTTTCGATTTTATTATTACGCCGAACTTTGGGTGAACTTTTGGCTGGCGATAGAGGTGAAAAAAGTAGTTCGCTTCATAAGGTTTTCAACCATACTTCTAGTGTCGTAAGGTCATTATAACCCAAACCACGCGACAGAGGAAGGGTGAAAATAGTGATATCTAGAGCCCGGATGTTCAGGCAAAATGCCATAAATGCCTTTTTTTGCCTTTTTTGGGAGTATGAGTATGATAATGCCTATTTCGTTGAAAATGCATATTTTTGCCTTTTTAATTAGATTATAAAGAAAAAAGACATAAATAGGCATTTATAGGAAAATTGTCATGTATTAGTTACGACTAGACTAACCAGGAATGCGCAGATAACGTGAATGAAGATATCGTGGAATTTCATATTGCGGAAATGACGTCATGTATGATTGACGTTATCAGCTGAGCGCAGTATCTGAAAACTAGCCTCGCACGGCCATTTCCTCATATTCGTTGTTCTGCTTCGTGCGTGTGAGGGTGTGCGATCATCAGTGGTATTTGACTAAACTTGAATGATATTTAGAAGACGTTAATATGCCAAAAGTTAGTTCATCTTCAAGTAGTAAACTGAACCAACATGTTCGTGACTTTGGAAAAGATATCTTTTCCACAGATGGCACAGTATTATTTTGTAAAGTGTGTGACAAAGCAGTTAATAGTGAGAAAAGGTACTTTGTTTCCCAGCATGTGCAGACCGTTAAGCACAAAGCTTCTGCTGAAAAGATGAAACCAAACAGCCTACAAACGTGTTTGATGACAACATTTGCTTCAACGTCAAGTCGTCAATCTACCTTTTCCTTGGAGCTATGCAAATCATTTATTGATGCTGGAATTCCAATGTGGAAGTTGGAAAACAAATCATTAAAGACCTTTTTAGAAAAATACACAAAACAAGTTATTCCAAGTGAGTCCACTCTTCGAAAAAATTATGTGGATACAAACTACGCCTTTGCAATGCAGAAAATACGTGAAGGCGTTGCAGATAACAAGATATGGATTTCAATAGACGAGACCACCGATTCCATGGGTAGATATATTGCTAACGTGATTATAGGTACTTTGGAAGCTGATCAGACGCCGAAAGTTTATCTGCTGACATCAGAAGAGCTGCCAAAGACCAACAGCTCAACAATAGCTCAACTTTTCACAACATCCCTCGCTTTGCTTTGGCCAGAGGGCATCCAGCATGAAAAAGTTCTTCTCTTCATGACAGACGCAGCGCCGTACATGAAGAAGGCAGCAACAGCATTGAAATTTTTTTTTCCACAAATGCTACATGTTACTTGTTTGGCTCACGCACTTCACCGTGTTGCTGAGCAGATACGAGGCTTGTTCCCCAATGTCGACAAATTAATTTCTAATGGAAAGAAGATATTTCTTAAGGCACCATCAAGATGTCATATGTTGCATGAAATAGCGCCTGAACTCGCATTGCCGCCACAGCCCGTTTTGACGAGGTGGGGAACCTGGATCTCGGCTGCGTTGTATTACACGTCAAATTTTGACAAGTTGCGAGAAGTTGTATCAGCACTTGACATCGAAGATGCTTCATCAATCCGCATCGTGATGGACCTCATTGAAGATAGATCTCTTCGCAATGAACTTTCATACATCACTGCCCACTTTGCAAAAATACCTGAGAACATTACTGCTCTTGAAACTAGGAACCAGCCGTTAATCGACGCTTTGAAAATTTTTGAGTTAGTCATTGCAGGCATCAGTCAAGCGCCCGGCGAGAAAGGTGAATCTGTTCGCGAAAAATGTGACCGAGTGATACGAGCAAATGCAGATCTGGAACGACTAAAGAACATTGCACACGTTCTTGAAGGACACACTGATGCCGATGTAGGGGATATGAATCCCATGAATGTATCATGCTTCAAATTTGCTCCTGTTACATCAGTGGAAGTAGAGAGGTCATTCTCGCTGTACAAGCATGTTCTTTCAGACAGAAGAAGAGGCCTAAAAGTTGAAAACATAAAAAAATTACTTGTAATTATGTGTAATTCAGACTAATAATGTGCGACGTAGTCTCAAGGTAATGAAACTAATGATACATTCATACATTATTATATAACTTATTTTGTTTTGTGTGTTTTTGATCGGTATAAAATAAATGCCTATTTTTGCCTATTTTATACTTTTATTTTGCCTATTTTTCAATTTTATAATGCCTAAACATCCGGGCCCTAGTGATATCCATCAAAAACACGTTTTCGCCTGTGGTGGCGCTTAGGTATCTTAAGACGCGCGACCCCATATATATATATATATATATATATATATATATATATATATTAATATATATACACGCCTGTCTTAGGACAGTACTAGATGAGCCGGATGTGCCTGGCTACATACGATGAAACTCGGGAATGTGAAGAAAGATCAACGAACTGAACTACTACGAGGTTAAGCGGTACATACAATATATATAATAATAATAATAGTTAAAATCCCCAAAGTTTAAAAGATAAAACAAAAAATAGTAAAATTCGCGAAGCTTTTCAAGGAGGCGACCCTCTTCATTCAGGCTATGAAGGAAACTAAAAGTTTTCAAAAGTGTAAAAGAATTTCAGTTTCCAGAAGAGTCGTTATCGCCTTCCTGGAAAAGCTTTGCGGATTTAGTATTTTTTGTTTTCTTTTAAATTTTGGGGATTTTAACTATTTTATTACTTTTTACACTTTTATTGGGTTTTTCAACAGTATATATAAATATGTATATTTTTTAACTGCTCTACACGCGCTGGGAAAGAAATTATTTGCTTTACATTCTTTTATAGTTATAGAACTAGAATTAAAATCAGTATTTAAGACACATTTATCATAACCTTAGTATGATTTAGTCTGTAGAGCAGGGACGCTAATTTATACAAAGTAAAAGCAGTGGGAACTTTGAAATACCCAATGAATAACAGTTCATTTCAAAGAACTAATCTTAATTATTGACACATACCAATGACGATAAGTTCTAAAGCAATCATTTATGTTTCTGCAAAACTCATAGCAATAATGGGTGCTACTGTAGTATGCGGTCTACCTACGATTGGTTAGGTTTAATCATGATATTTTCGTTAAAACTAACGAAAATATCATGACTAAACCTAACCAATCGTCAAGGGCGATTGACAATGGGATGTAAACAAACAATTAGTAAACAAGATAAGAAGCTATAATTAAAAGGTAGACCGCCGAATCGTAGGTAGACCGCATACTACAGTAGCACCCCAATAATGTGAAAAGTGTTGCTCTGTTCCATAAAGATTAAAACCAAAATTTCTTTCTTTACGATTTTAATATCAATTAAATGTAGGATCGCCATAAAATACATATGACAGTAAGAGGTCGTACTGTAGTTTCCGAAGCAATTGTACTCTACATTCTTTCTACGAAAATGTTTTCTAATATTTTACCAAACTCGGCTAAGTAGTAGACAGGCCTATAAGTATTAAATTTTAGACTTAACATATTTTATATCATCAAAGTCTTGGTTACTCTAAACGTGAGAACTCTTGGTCGAAGTGTCCTGTTTGGAGGGATTTTTCTACATACACTCTCTGTAAACTTCCCCAACATACACAGCCGAGTAGTCAACTATTCACGTACGTTGTTGCCAATTTAGCTGTTTTCTAACTAGATCTACAGATCTACAGAAGCTAAGGCTAACAAAGACCCTAAGATCCACTCTAAGGTTAGCCCGAGAGGAAGAAGGTAAGGGGTTAAAAGAAGAGAATAAGGGGTTAAGTAAGTAGCCAAACCTATCACTCGTGGGTTAAAATTCATTCAGAGAGAGAGAAAGAAAGACACCATCACCATCCGCCGGCCACTGCCGACAAGTCGGAAAAATAGTCGAAAAGAATACTTCCAGCTCTTGCAGACCAGTCCTCCACTCCATAGGGAGGTAGAGGATGCAGCCCACTCTGCCGGAAAGGGGTGAAAGATGAAATGAAAAGAAATAAAATAAGAACGCATTACAAACCATACAACACATTCTTAACTGAAAGAACAACACATTCTTAACTCAAAGCAACACATACCTCCAGCAGTTGTAGACCGGTCCTCTACTCCATATGGAGGTAGAGGACGGAGCCTACTCCGCCGGAAAGGGGTAGAAGATGAAAAGAAGTAAAATAAGAACGCATTATAAACCATGCAACACATTCCTAACTCAAACACTATCATACCATGCAAACTACAGACATGCAATGAAGAGAGTTATAGACATGCAAATAAGGAGAGAAAGAGAAAAAAAAAAGAGTATAAAGAATAACAAAAAGTGGGTTAGTTTACGCTACGAGCTACATCTAAGTTCGTGTTAGTCTAATTTTTTTTTTTTGTGCATCCCACGCTATCGTGTCACAAGCTGGCATTATCATCAACAGACTCATCCTCGATCACCACCCCCAGAGCTCCTGTTGCTAATTGTTTTAGTATATTAAACAACGTTAATAATTTTAACGAGGGAGAGGGAAAAGGATGAGGCTCAGAGGGAAAAGGGTGAGGCTCAGAGGGAAAAGGGTGAGACTCAGAGGGAAGAGGGTGAGGCTCAGAGGGAAAAGGGTGAGGCTCAGAGGGAAAAGGATCTAGCTGTTTTAGAAGATTTTAGTTGGAAAAAAATTCCATTTAATTGTCTGTTGGAAATTTAGCTGTATAATATATGTATTTTGACAGTTTGATAATTACACTTATAATACTTACACTTTTCCTGTTTCTGAACAGTATATCTCGGAACGGTAACAGATCATTTCATTAATTCACATGTTTTATATGTTGCAGCTCGAAATGAAAAAGAAAAGACAAAAACTTTAATTTCTGTCATGATTTTAAAACAAATTAAATATAATAAAATGCTGGTAAAACATTTTTTAGTTTATACTATGGTACCATGCATGCAGCTCACCTTCGCCCTCACGTTCTCCTCCTACAGTCTTCACCCCCCCTCCCTGAAAATTGGAACAACCCTTCTACTTTCAAATCCTGGGGAAAACATTGCCTATTAGGCATGAATCTCTTTCTCTCCATTTATCAATTTACAACCTAAAGTATGCTATCATACCTTACTTTCCCTCCTCCTTGAGTCTTAGCATTTTTATCCTTATGGATTTATCGCTTTTGTATAGCATACATTATCATTCACGATGTTCAGTACTTTGAGTTTAGTTTTGCTTTGGAAAATTTGGTTCCTCTGGGTTTTTTCCTTGCAGATGGCTTTTACGAGCTACAGGTGAGGTCTTGTTATTTCCTGATATCTGTTGCAAAATTTTGTGGCACGGAAATAGAGTGTCAAATCTTGGCAGACAATGAAACTTAAAATTGTATATGAAATGTACTGAGTAGTATGACCGCAAAATGGTAGAGTGCAATTGCATTTGTAATGTTGCAAATGTTACAAGACCCCCATCCCCTTCCCCTTGTTGCAAAACCCACTTCCCCCTTGTTGCAAGACCCCTTCCCTATTTGTTGCAAGACCCCTCTCCCCCTTGTTGCATTCCCCCTCCCTTCCCCCTTGTTGCAACCCCCACCCCACCCTCCAGGGTGCAAAAAAAAGAAAAAAAGAAGCTAGGTGGATCCCACACAGCTGCCACAAGCTATGGGGAATGAACCTAACCTAAAACTATTTACCAGTCGTGCCGTACAGTAATGTCGAGGTTAAGTGAAGCTACAAGCAGACGTTTTCTCACCATGAATTGCATAGCTTAGAAGACGTACGGTAGGACTGGTAAATAGCTTGGCTAATCGGGCTGGTTGATGTTTTAATTCGATGCATTAGATTGTAGTCTTGTTACCTCCGGGAAGCTCATTGTGGGTAACAAACATTTGCGGAACTGAGCATCTCGGAGTAATTTATGTAGGAGTCTAAAAGTTCTTTTGGACTGCAAATTTAGGGTTCTGCTGGAACCTTTTTATAAGTTATCCATAGTTGCTGTCCGTATATATTACTGCAGAAAGAGAGTTTCTTTAGCTTCACTTGTACAGAACCGGAAGTTCCTTATAGTCATATTCGGTTTAACACAAAAGCTTCGAGATTTTCTTATATCTGAGTCATCAGTCAAGGAGCTGGTTTGACTCCAATACTTAAATTCTTGTATTTCATCATCGTATATTATGTTTTTATAAATTTAATATGTACATGGGAACTTCCCTGCCTTTTAGTTTTGTAAATAAAATATTGTGGTTCATTCTATCATATGCCCCACTTATATCTAGAAAACAGCTATGAAGAGTTGAATTACTGTCGGTGTATTCAAATATAATTTCCCGTGACCGGAAAATTCGCCGTAAACATTTTCGCCGTAGGAAAATTCGCCGTAAACATTTTCGCCGTAAACATTTTCGCCGTAAGACAAATTCGCCGTAAGGATATTTCGCCGTAAATAAAATAAAATTAAAATTAAAAAAAAGTTTAACTGAACCCTTATAATAGCCGGTGCTGGTTAAGTGTGCGGTCTACCTAGCTTCGAGCAGTCTACCACAATTAAGATTCTTTATACTGTACGGCATTGACGATTGGTTAGGTTAAGTCGTGATAGTTTGGTTAAATAAATTTCTTAAATAAATTCCTTATCTTGCTTTGAAACTCACTATATAGGAGGAGAACGAGGCCGAGGCGCGCGAAGGCGAAGAATGGAGCCAACATTCTTTATACTGTACGGCATTGACGATTGGTTAGGTTAAGTCGTGATAGTTTGGTTAAATAAATTTCTTAAATAAATTCCTTATCTTGCGTTGAAACTCACTATATAGGAGGAGAACGAGGCCGAGGCGCGCGAAGGCGAAGAATGGAGCCAACATTTCCTATAGAATTGTGGAATGTTGTCGAAAGAACTCATAATAATATGCCGAGAACGAACAACAGTATAGAAGGCTTCCACAATGCAATACAAAGCTCTATTACTAACATGCATCCAAGTATCTAGAAACTCATAACCAATTTGATGAAGGAAGAGAGTTTATTTTTAAGAAGTTTTATCACTGACTTTTACCATTGAATAAAGACTTGCCTTTTTAATGCTTATATAATACCCTTTATCATCCATTGATTATTTTTAAAAAATTTTACGGCGAAATGTCCTTACGGCGAATTTGTCTTACGGCGAAAATGTTTACGGCGAATTTTCCAACGGCGAATTTTCCTACGGCGAAAATGTTTGCGGCGAAATTTCCTAGATCCATAATTTCCTTAAGTACATAGATAAAACAGATCAGTTGAGTGGGACCTTTTAAAACCAAACTTGCCTATTGCTATCGCAAGAGGCGATAGCAAGAGGCCTGAAATTATTGTTGGATAGAATACCCCATGCTTATTATATATATATATATATATATATAATATATATATATATATATACACAATAGAGAGGGGGAAGGCTATATTATCTCGGCTTATTTACGGGTGTTGATTCACTAAATGCATAGTCTAAATATCAGTACATACATACAAATATTACATATAAATAGCAGATCATTAAAATTTTTAAATTACGTTGCCTTTAACGTTTAAAGAGAAAGTTCTTTAAATACACACAATTTTATAACAATGTTTGATGTGCAGTAAAATTATTAGTTCACATACCAGAAGATATTTATACATCGAGGTAAATAACAGAAAACTACATATTTAAAAGTAATTAAACAATTAAGCATGTGTTATAAATGTAAAAAAGTTTGTGTTTGAGCTTCAGATCGGATGAAAATAAGTCAGTTTCCCTTAAAAAAAAGAGAAATTCATTTAAATTAAAATAATAAACCTTCATTTTATTTTCATAATACAGATATTAAACAAAGAAATTGTTCTTGATTTAAAATTTGTTTAACCTGATTTTGTTTTTTGTGATGTTCGCATTAGTTAACATATGAAAACGATGCGATACAACTAGTGATGGATCGAGTGGTCGGTTTTTCACAACCGCGGTTGCGGTTGTGTTTGCGGTTGTCGAATTTTTTCACAACCGCGGTTGCGGTTGTGTTTGCGGTTGTCGAATTTTTTTCCAACCGCGGTTGCGGTTGCGGTTATCATATACTAGGAAAAATGCGTAATTATTAACTGGATTTAGCCACTATAGGCGATTTAGCCACACTTGGTACATAATATATACTAAATAGTATTTATTTAGTAAATACCTTATGTTGAACACAAGTTTTGCAATACACCGCTACCGCTATTTGTGTGTTGCAAAACTTGTGTTCAACATAAGGTATTTACTAAATAAATACTATTTAAATGAAGTATATTCTAAACTTATATAGCTATTATGAAAGAATAGGTCAAATTAATTAAAACCATATTTTGCACTAAGTGTGTTACCAGGATGAGGGACGAGGACCCATCGCACTGTTCATCCCACCTACCACTTTCCCCAGCCTCCACCCATTGGAAAGTTATGGATTATTATTCATTTGAAAAACTGATGTCAAACTTAATGACAGGCAGTGTGAATTTCAAGAATAATATTTTTGCTGCATTTTCACCTTTCAAGCGGCAACGCCTCTCATCGTACAACGTTCCCGCTCCACTGAAGAGCTGCTCGCTTGGAATGCTACATGAAGGGCAAGCAAGATATGTTCTTGCAATACAGCCAAGTTCTTTGTATTTTAGTTCGTTATGTTGTGTTTGCGGTTGTCGAATTTTTTCCAACCGCGGTTGCGGTTGCGGTTATCATATACTAGGAAAAATGCGTAATTATTAACTGGATTTAGCCACTATAGGCGATTTAGCCACACTTGGTACATAATATATACTAAATAGTATTTATTTAGTAAATACCTTATGTTGAACACAAGTTTTGCAATA
Organism: Bathynomus jamesi; assembly: GCA_023014485.1. Lineage (NCBI taxonomy): Eukaryota > Metazoa > Arthropoda > Malacostraca > Isopoda > Cirolanidae > Bathynomus > Bathynomus jamesi. The sequence goes on from JAJOZX010003797.1 coordinate 205,462, forward strand.
CACCGCTACCGCTATTTGTGTGTTGCAAAACTTGTGTTCAACATAAGGTATTTACTAAATAAATACTATTTAAATGAAGTATATTCTAAACTTACAGTATATAGCTATTATGAAAGAATAGGTCAAATTAATTAAAACCATATTTTGCACTAAGTGTGTTACCAGGATGAGGGACGAGGACCCATCGCACTGTTCATCCCACCTACCACTTTCCCCAGCCTCCACCCATTGGAAAGTTATGGATTATTATTCATTTGAAAAACTGATGTCAAACTTAATGACAGGCAGTGTGAATTTCAAGAATAATATTTTTGCTGCATTTTCACCTTTCAAGCGGCAACGCCTCTCATCGTACAACGTTCCCGCTCCACTGAAGAGCTGCTCGCTTGGAATGCTACTTGAAGGGCAAGCAAGATATGTTCTTGCAATACAGCCAAGTTCTTTGTATTTTAGTTCGTTATCTTTCCACCACTGAAGAGGATCATCGTTTAAACCAATTTTACTACGGCAGCCGTATGACGTCACGTTTAAGCACGCATAAGGAGACCCATCATTTCTTTTTAAAAAAAGAAATATTTCTAATTAACCTAAAATTAAAATTAACTAAGCTTTTACAACCGCAACCGCATTTATGGAACGGCGGTTGCGGTTACGGTTGCGGTTGTGAATTTTTGTGCGGTTGTAGTGCGGTTGCGGTTGCGGTTGCGGTTATTCGATCCATCACTAGATACAACTACACTCGAAGAGGTAATGTGGTATTAAATTATAATAATACGGTTTAAGAATACAACGCAACTTCTCATATGTTTTGAGGTCCATACATACTCTCGTATGAGTCTATTTCTGACTTTTAAACTTTTTAAATACATGAGTTATTTATTTTAAGTTTTCATTTCTATTGTTTAACGGTATAAGGTTCAAAATTAAATGCGAAGCTCTGTATCCATAAGGCGTCTCTTTATTTGATTTTTACGTATATATATATATATATATATATATATATATATATATATATATATATATATATATATATACACACACACATATATATATATATATACATACATACACGAGGAGTGATCAAAAAGTATCGATAATTTTATTGCTACGGACAAATGAATGCAAATAAGAAATAACCGTTTGCATATGTGAGTCTTCCTGCCCTCTCGCGTCTGCAGTCTGAAGCAAAATCTGCTACCATGAGTCAGTAGTTGGTTGGAGCGCTTAAAGCGAGGGTGTTTTTAGCAGTACGTCGAAATCTCTGAAATGGAGCAACGCGCGTTCGGAGTCGAACGAAATGATTAAAACAGCGTTTGGAAATGATGCTCTCAGCGTAGCTAACGTTTACAAATGGCACAAAAAGTTTAAAAATGGAGAAACATTTGTTCGTACCAGAAATCGAATCTGTTGGCCATTTTCATCCGTAATGAGAAGTGGAACGGTGGCCACTGCGTTCCTTGTCTTATTTCTCCATTTTTAATTTTTTTGTGCCATTTGTAAACGTCCGCTACACTGAGAGCATCATTTCCAAAAGCTGTTTTAATCATTTCGTTCGTCTCCGATGCAGATTTTCCAAGTTTGGCAAGCGCGTTGCTCCATTTCCGAGATTTCGACGTACTGCAAAAACACACCCTCCCTTTAAGCGCTCCAACCAACTACTGACTCATGGTAGCATATTTTGCTTCAGACTGCAGACGCCAGAGAGCAGGAAGACTCACATATGTAAACGGTTATTTCTTATTTGCATTCATTTTTCCGTAGCAATAAGATTATCGATACTTTTTGATCATTCCTCGTGTGTATATATATATATACACATATATATATATATATATATATATACATATATACACAGAATATCAGTCTGATGTATGGGAATGTTGCTTCCACTGCAGCTAAAACTAGCTGGGTCCACGAACACGCCGGAACACTGCGTAAAATTGTCTTTTCTCCTCCTCGAATGTTTGTTTGTTTGGTTTGGTTTTAAACCTCTCCTATGAAAGACCGTGAAGGAAGGTGAGGATGAATCCTTTTTTATTTTTTTATTTTTTTTAGCCCCAAGGAGGAGGGGGCCCCGCAAGGGGCCCTCAAGGGACAAATGCCCTTCATTAAGGACAGTGAGACCCCATAAATGGGGTGATGAACTTAATGAAGGGGACCCCCTTATAACGGAGGCGAAGGCCTTCAGGGGACCCCTCCAGCGGCAAGTTTCAATGCACCCCAAATTCCTCTGCCCAAATGCGGCTATACTACTGGGAGCCTCATGCGTTTCTATCCATTTTTCTAGTAATGCTAGAATAGATTAAAATGAACCAGTTTAATAACAGGAATCTCCCCCGAGTGGCTGAAAGTTCTTTGAGGCTTCCGCTTTTCCTTGCAACTCTTTGTAACGTTTTCTCTCTCTCTCTCTCTCTCTCTCTCTCTCTCTCTCTCTCTCTCTCTCATTTTCCATTCATTATGCAAACGGTACCGATCTGAGTCGTTTTCTATGGGTAAAGTCTGATTATGGAGTTAATGAAATAAACCTCTGCATCAACTCTTTCTTGTGTGGGTCTGAAAAAAATTTTCCTTATCTCGCCTTTCTTCCCGCTTTTCATTAAAACATTTCCCTTCATTTTCAACCTTATTTTATTTATTAAAAATGAAATTGAAGAATATATATTTAGAGAACATCCTATTTACTTTCTACACATTAAAAAGTAAAGAGAACATTTTATATGTGAATGTAAAATAAGTCTCGTTTTTGCTATAGCCATTTGTATTTTTGTGTCCCGGATTTTGGTTAAAAAATTTTCAAATTTTCTATATTTTTCTCCTTAATATTCTTTCATGGCTTGAAAAATAACTATTATTTAAATGGAAAAATCTTGCTGAAAACAATTAAGAATAATTATTATATATATATATATATATATATATATATATATACACACACGGTGTATATATATATATATATATATATATATATATATCACACACGGTGTATATATATATATATATATATATATATATATACACACACGGTGTATATATATATATATATATATAAATAACAAGGTATCCCAAAATGAATATACCAAAAAACAAATATTATTAGCCGTTTTCTTTTTACAGATATCGAAAAAATTTAAAAACCACGTGATTAAAGAGGTTTCGAGTTTTCCTAACAGTTGTTTACATTTAATATATAAAAATTTCATAATTAAAGATTTTCAACTGAAATGCATGATTAAGTACAAAAATTATAAAATGAAGATAATGCGCACATACCATTTATTTTTATGGAGGAAGGAGAGGTCAAGGGCGAACGCCCGCAAAAATGTTCCCCCACCCCTAGTAGAAGGAGAAAAGGAGAAAGAGAGTGCCGAAATTAAGGTCCAGAGTTTTTCAAGATGCCTGGACACTCTGCGTTTGAAAGACTGGAGGTCATAGACAGGGAGAAAGAGGGATTGAGGAAGGTTGTTCCAGAGTTGACCGGTTGAGTAGGTGAAAGATTGAAAATACCGATTAACCCTTGTGTTAGAGTGTTGGACAGAAAACGGATGAGAATGTGTCGGAAGACTGATACTGAAAGTTTTCTTTAAAGGAGGAGGCATGTAGTTAGAGAGTTCAGAAGAGTAGTGCCCGTTATAATCGCGGTAATAAAGAGAGAGTGGGGCAACATTGCGGTAAAGAGAGGTGGGGAACTGATGAGACGAAAAGCCTTTGATTCCACCCTATCAAGTAGAGTTGTGTGGGTCGAGCCACCACACACATGAGAAATGTTCTCTATAGAGGGGCGGACAAGACTTCTGTATAAAAACAAGAACTGAGTTTTGGTGAAGGAACATGGGAAATCGAAGAAGTACTGCACCAGTGTCTCTCAATCAACGCCGCCAAAGTACCAACTGCGTCTCCATTTAGAAGGATCCAAAGTCCGAACTGGAGCGATAGAACAGGAAACAGATATAAGATTGCGGTCGGAGCGCATGAGAAAACAAAAATAATGTCCATCAAAACGAATTTTTTACTTACAAAAGTTTCTACGTGATGGAAAGAAAAGAAAAAGAAAGGCTCTAGAATATTTTCAACAAATGTTAGTGGTAATAACGGTTGGAGAAGTTCCAGTCTGACGGTAATTAAGTTCCATTTTAAGATATTTCTGTTTGCAGTATCAAAATTAAGTTTGCTTTAAAGGAGAATAAATACCAGAAAAGAGACAAAACACAAACCAGACTGACTGAATATTCTGCCTATTTAAATTGCAGATTAATAAAATATGTCTTGGGCTATTCCATTGAAATGTTTGATGATTGTCCGGAATGTAATCGAACATTGAATAACTGACTTCGCATTTCGATGACATTTGTAATTTTAATTCTGACATTCAGATCCTTTTCAGTTTTGGTTATATACAGGCGAAGGAAAAATTTTACTGAACAAACATATTTGAAAAATATTCAAAATTTTAAAACCCTGAAATTAATTTAGAATTGCTTGGCCAAATGCCAGGCATTCGTTTTTTTATGTTTGGATACTGAACATTCTCGTCCTAGAAACGGTCATTCCCATGAAGTGGTAAAAATCATTCTCTGCTCAGACTTCACTTTTCCACCCCCAGTGAAACAAAATATTTTACGTATTGTTTAGGAATAATTTAAGCATGACTCCATAAAATTTACTCCCAGCCGTAAACTGCATCCCCAAATAATTTCCATTAAATTGAGGAGCGTGGTTTCTCTTCTGATAACTCACTCTCCATTTGTTTAAATTTAATCAGTAAGGTCGTGTTTCTGGCTTCATTCTTTTTATCAAATAAAAAGGGCAGAAAAATTATTGCTCTTTCTTTGTTTCAATGATATGTGATATGTTCATGAGCATATAAGTGTCACTTCATATACTGATTTATGTATTTATACTTCACATTATGAATTCAGTAAAAATAATTATTGAAGAAAAATACACAACTTTAGAAATAAGTTTTAAAAATTATATCCGAAAAGTTAACAGTATTTGACTCATATCATTAGTTATTTTCAAAGAATATTGATCAAAGAGATACGAAATTCAATTTAAATACATATAAAAATATTTATCACTTTAACGAAATCTTTTTTAAAGCTTCTGCTATTTACCTGTTCATCAACGAAAGGGTTGGTAATTCTGTGGAGTTAATGTGGCTTTGTTGATAAATATTTATTCCATCAGTTTTTCATTATATGTTACTGGTTATTTTTTACGGTCGACCTCTGATATTAAAAAGTATGGTAATGTTAATGGATAATGTAATCAATGCCCTGCTTTAACGAATTTATTAGCAAATGTGCAAATAGAGAGAAGAAGTCCAGGGGCAACCAAGAGGAAAGCGGGGCAGGGTAAAAGTGAAAACGTGTGGAAATGGAAAAAGGTGGTGAGTGGAAATAGAGGGTGAAAAGAGCAAAATTTTAAGCACAGCTGCGTAAACAATGGGTCTGATAAGGTGGGGGAGTGGTGTAAGATAAGCAGGATAGTCATAAGGAAAAATAAAAATAATAAATAAAAATAAAAATAAAAATAAATAATATAAAAATGGAAATATAAATATATGTGCCTGCTGAGGCGTCATTCTCTGTACTTCAGTGACCTACATTTCCCTTGGACGTGGGAGTAGGGGAAGCCATACCCTCCATTCTCTTCCTGTTATACTCGTACGCACACACACATACACACACACACACACATACACACACACACACATATATTATATATATATATATATAAATGAGCCTCGGTGGTGTAATGATGGTTAGTGTCGCTGACTACGAATCCATCAGCCCCGGGTTCGAGACCCGACGACAGCCGGCGCGCAGCAAAATCCAGCTGTTCATCCTTCCACACAATAAAAGAAAGTGGTTGGTAGATAAATAGGTACCCTAGGTGGCCTAGAGGTTAAGATGCTGGGCTGCTGATGGGGGCGTGGTTCGGATTCCACGTTAAACTGTAGGTCTAAGTTGGAGTGAAAAGCTTGACCTTCGTCAGAATGAACAATCCGGGCGGAAGCTAACCAAAGGTTAAATAAAGGTTATACTGTATATATGTATGTCACATCCGCATCCTCATCCGCATCCGCACCTGCAGGATGTGGATGTTGCGGATGTGTACTATTTACTAAATTGCTATTTTTGAAGCACAATTTGCCCCTCATTCAGTTCAAATACTGAAACTTGTGCAGCCTTCATTTTATCTTTAATGTAACTGGCAATGTCTGTTGTGTATTTGTATAATTAATTGTTCATGCTACAATACATAACAATGTCATAAACACAATACTTTCCAAAGGGTGGTGGTTGGGGAAAGTGGTTGGGTGGGATGCAAGACGAGTTGGGTTCCCGTCCCGCATCCTGGTAACATACAGTTGTGTGGCGAAAACTCGTCCAAAAAGAGAAGAATGTATTTAAAAAAATTATAATTACAAAACAATATTATCTAATATCTAATATTATCGAATAACTAATATTGGTACTTACGTATTATCGGGACTACCAAACTGCTTATTATGTATTTTTGCTCTCGTCATTTTCGTTTAAACTAACGAAAAGATCACAACTTAACCTAGCCAATCATCAAGGGCGTAGGTGAAATAACCAATATTAACCTGTTAGGTTAATTGAATGCCCGGTTAGGTCAACTGAATGCCCAGTTAGGTCAACTGAATGCCCGGTTAGGTCAACTGAATGCCTGGTTAGGTCAACTGTACGTCCTTGATGATTGGTTAGGTTAAGTTGTGATATTTTCGTTAGTTTAAACGAAAATGACGAGAGCAAAAATACATAATAAACAGTTTGGTAGTCTCGATAATACGTAAGTACTCTAATATTTATAACTAACCAAAATCGAAAGTCAATTACTAAATTAAGTATGAATTTAAACTATCATATTATTAAGCTGACAAGTTTATGCATGAACATCCGCATCCGCATCAGCGGATGTCTGAAATTTGACATCTGATAAATCACTAATATATATACAGGGTGGGCCGTAAGTTTCCATACATAGGAAAAATAAACATTTTGTTATGGACAACCATTTTTATTTATATAATATGCTCTACATGGTTGCCATTGTTTTGAAAACACATTTCAATACGTGTTCCCCACTGTTGATGAACACGCATTAGCACAGTTGACGTATGCTTGTAATGGCGTTGGTGATACGTTCCTTTAGATGATTTATGTCTCGTATCTTTTCCTGATACACCATGGCCTTCAAGTGCCCCCAAAGATAGAAATCAAGGGGGTGAGATCTGGGGATCTGGGAGGCCACTCCACAGGACCACGCCGACCAATCCAAGCATCCGGAAACTGCTGCTGATCCAAATACCGACGCACGTGAAGACCATAATGAGGTGGAGCTCCATCTTGCTGGAAGTAAACTGGGAAGTTACCTTCCTCGTTTAGCAGGGATGGGAAAATCTCTTCTTGCAACATGTTAAGATACCTTTCGGCATTAAGATTTCCACTGACAAAAATTGGTCCAATAATTCTGTCACCCCATATCCCGGCCCACACCATCACTTTACCGCACCTTGCATCTTCGTCGGACTCAGCCAGTTAGGGTTAGCATTACTCCAATAACGTATGTTTTGCCGATTAACCTCTCCATTGACGTAAAAATTTGCTTCATCAGTAAACAAGATCTTACGTCAAACGCATATTCTTAGGGTATCTGAAACATAAAAACAAACGTTTAATTTTTCCTATGTATGGAAACTTACGGCCCACCCTGTATATAATTTAGGGTGCCACATAAAAATCATTTTTTGATTTTTAGGACGGCCCTTTGTGGGATTGTTAGGTTGGGTGAAAAAGCCCTGAATATGAAATTTTAGCCAAATTGAAGGATATTTAGGGGTTCCGCATCGACCATCTCTGGCGTACCACGTGTCAGAAGTAATGAGTTTCTCCAAGAAATTGCTCCAGCTCCAAGGGGTAAAGTAACATGTACAATGTCAATATAAATGCTATCATATACCATGGCGTAGAGGACAGTCACAGCTATATTTCCATAGCATTAAGTTTATTCCATCTCCAATATTTTTTTTTATATTAATATTTTTGTCGCGGTTCAAAAGTTTTTTTTCAAAGTTTCACCTTAATACGTTTATGCTTTGTAATCCAAACCACACCAACCGGCAACCAGCTTATAACAACACAATACGCAACTAGCAAACAGTGCAAACACCTTAACAATATTGTTCAACATTATTTCATAATTAATTGGAATAAACTTGTCCCACCATGCCTGGGTAGCAGGATACTATTCTCTGTGTGTAATGTTATTAATAATACAAAATCATTAAATCAATTTCAATTTTATTGCAACAAAACAACTTAATATTATTAAAATAAAAAACATTTTATTCCGTATTAATCATAGTAATATACTGAGCCTACTGGCCATATAAATCAAAATAATAACTAAGAAATAAAGTATATACGATTATACATTGTTATACAGGATTAATAGGAGTAACACCCTATAAAAATGAAGCAAATTCAAATATACCATAAAGTACTCCCAAACCCGTTAAGGATTTCCGCTGCGGGCGCTCGGGTGCTCTTTGCGGTGCTTCTCAACGACTTGCATCAAGTACTGCCGTTGCTCCTCGTCCTTGGTGAGTGCGAGATTGTAGTTCTGCATCAGCGCGACCCCTCGCTCCGCCCGGACATTGACAACGCTCAACGTAGAGACACGGCGTTTCCCCGCCAGGTAGGACGCATTGTTCGACCAGGTAGCCGGCTCCAACTCTAGGAAAGAAGTATTGATCGCGAGCCGCTCGAAAAGAAGCGTGCTGGATGTCGTGCAAAAGTCTGCGACTGTCTTTCGCTCGAGCTCCTCCGGGCAGACGTCCAGGGCAATGCGCTTGGGTGGCTCCTCGGTGCCCTCGACATCCTTGATGGCCGTCGCAATTCGACTCTTCTCCTCCAGCGGAGTGTCGTCATCGAAGAGAGCGAGGGCGGCCAGGTGTTCACTCAGGTACCAGAGATGTCGTCGAAACACAGGGGAGGTAGCCTTGGACACGTCCTTGTCCACCTTGTCGTAGTCAACCAGCGCCTTGAGCATCGCCAGGTCAGTTCGAGGGGCAGCGGCGGGAAGGGGCGCCGTAAACCAGGCCGGAATGTAAACCAGCAGCGCAAAGTTTACGAAGCGCAGGATGCCCCGGGCCTCGCGAGCCTTAATGGGGAGCTGCTGCCGGAAGAGGTGGAGCTTGATGGCGTATATCACTTTGGCCATCCACCGGGCGCGGTGGAGTGCGCCCGGTCGCATGAAGCGCACACCTCGCTGGGGGACGCCTCCAAGCGCTATGATCGCCAGCTCCAGGAGCTCTCGGTAGTCGTCCCGCGGCTGGCCCTTGGTGATGTGACCCTTGAAACGCGCGATCAGATCGTCTCGCGCCTTGAGCAGCGGCTTAGTAAGGTCTTCCTTGGAGATGGCGCTGAATTGGTCGGTGCAGACGGATTGCCAGCGCTCCTTCAGTCGCGAGAACAGTTTAATGTCAGGACCAGAGGAGGGGCCCATGCACTCGATGAAGGCTTTCTCTGCCACCAATTCTAGCATGTGGTGCCGACAGGCCAGGTTCAGCAGCTGGCGGTGAAGGCCCTGCTCGATGAAGACGCAAGCGCCCGAAACGACGCCCGTGTTGGCAGCTGTCGTGTCAAAGGAGAGCCCGACGACACGATCAGCGATTCCCCAGTCATCCAACGAGTTCAGCACAGCATCTGCTTGGGCGCGACCAGTTCCAGCAGGCAGCTTCGGCACGGAGAGAAGTTTGTCGACGCCGTCGCCGGACACGACTATGGCGAGGCGATCGACCTTCTTGCCGCTGAAGTCGGAGACCATCTTCCCGTCCCAGTGAACGATGAGCGGGACACTGGGATCGAACGTCATCTTCACTTCTTTGGCGATTTCCCCTCGATGACGCAATCGCCAACGCCGAATCGTCTCGTGACTGAGAGCCAGTTCATCTGTGTCTTGAATATCCAGACTGGAAGCAGCTGCTTTCATGAGTTGAACGGCTCCACGGTTGCTTGTTTTGGTCCGGTCCAGTGCCGACGCTAGGTCTTGAGTCATAATGTTCTTTTTGCGACGGCGCTTTGTAGGTGGATTGGTTTCCTCTTCTGTCGAGCAATTAGGCGACGACGACGAGTTTGATGATGTAAGGGTTGCTGTTGCCAGTGATTGCTCTGATTGCTTTTGGCGTTGCCTTTCTTTGGCAGCTTCACGCGCGGATGCACGTTGCTCAATTCCAGTGAGGATTTTGTCCACCCCGGACATGACACCACGGCGACCCTTTTCGCGTTGAGCAAGAAGGAAGTCGCGATCCTCCTGGATGGTGATGACGGAGAGGGCGTTGTCGAGAGCCACGTCAAAAATGTCATCGAGTCCCTCGGTGAAGGCCGCCCTGGCTGCCTCACCTGTGGCGCCGGACCGCTTCCGGCTGCGCTGCAGTGCCTGCCAATTGTCGTAAAGTCTAAGCAGTTTTCGCGCGGCGCTTTTGGAGGTCATGGTCGGGATTCTGGCCATAGCCCAGAAAGTATACACCTCGACGATCACATTACGCGCCGCCTCGGCTAGAAGTTGTTTTTGCACCTTATGAAACTGTATAAACCGGCGAAGCACTTCACCATTTGAAGGTAACCTGTTTCCCGTTAGGGGGCTTGGGTTGGCGTGTCCGATTAGCCATATCTCGGTCTTGGATCTCAGTGAGCTTGCGGTAGCCATCACGAGATGATCACGCGTTGAATGCGTGAAGGAGACTGATTGACTGAAGACTGTGACAGTGTGACTCACCACACTAACCCGGCGTTGCGCTGTTGCCAGATCTCAATGCTGAAAAGTAGTGAAAATATATACAATGAGAAGCAAATATTAATTATAAATATTTAAATTTATGAAATGCATAAATTATAGCAATATATATGCAGGGTTGGCTGGTTTAACCCAAATGGTTTAAACCATTGGTTTAAACCATGGTTTAAACCATTTAAAAAAAACCATGTTTTTCTGTTTTTTTTGTTTTTTTATAATTTCAATTTTTACAACACAAATTATTTAATTCATAAACTAATAGCTCTAAAACTAAAACTTATATTTATATTGATAAGACCTAAAAACCATCAGTTCAGGGTAGCCTAGTATGTACGGTAGTATATAATATAGCTACCTTGCACTAGCAGGCCTATTTAATAGTGGCATTGCACATAAAAGGATTGAAGTTACCTGTATCAATTACATTATAAACGCATGTAGCTACAAATATAAATGTTGTTATTAGGTTTATTTTCATTTTTGTGAAGTTAGCACTTCTTACATCTAACATCTTCCAATTAAAAAATGAGACAGTCAGCAATTCTAATTTCTGAGTACCAGTACCTAATTGAGTTATCTGAGTTTTTTTTTTTTTTTTTAAACCATTGGTTTTTTTTTTTTTTTAAAACCATGGGTTTTTTCAACCCTGTATATATGTAATAGTGCCATGGTTACAGGTTTCCCAGATAAATCCATTATTTCGAACACACGGTGCAACAGAAACGGTCGATGCGGAACCTCTAAATGTACTTCGATCGGGCTCAAACTTCATATTTAGGGTTTTCTCATCCAACCAAACAATATGACTAAGGGCCATTCGAAAATTCCAAATTCTAAAAACTGCCCCTATAGAGTGTGGCACCCTAATATATATATATATATATTAACCCCTCCGTCTCCTCCGTCTATGGCCTTGGGCGGTTCGAGATTGACAGGGGTTCTGGTTAGGTGGTAGCAACGGATTTCTCACTCTGGGGTAGCTGATACTGTGTAGGGAATCGCACTAATTTCTTTTATACTACACTCAGATTTCTTCTTGTAGTGGATCGGGGAATTCTGTGAAAACTTACTAAATTATCTAATGGTTCCCCGATTCTTCTTGTAGTGTATCGGGAAATTATCTTTTCTATTTTAAGACTAAGTTCTCTGAAGAAAGCAGCAGGGCTCAAAGGAAAAGACAAAGATATTCTCTTACTCTAGTTTACTGCTTCTAAAATGTCAGATCAGAATAATCAGAATGAATAATTTGAAAGATTACACCAGTTTATATAAAAAAAATTATGGTGACATCATTATTATTTAATGTTTACCTGTTTTGTTTTTTTATTCTCAATAGGCTGAATTTTTTTTGCAAAATACTTGAAGATAACGGTAAATTTTTCGGCTATAACAGCGTCTAGACAGATAAGCAAGATATTTGAAAATGAAGTCATATTTTTCTTTTAAACAGCATACTGACAGATCTGGTGTTATCATGATCAGTCGAGTTAACTAAAAATGGAAATTGAAATATGCATTTTATTATGGATAAAAATTAAACATGCATATAAGCCAAAATTAAATGCTTGAAATTTAAAATTTAGTGTGAAGCAAGATATGACTTCATCTTTTACAACTAAGAGAGAATGTATAGAAAAATTTAAATTGCGGAATTTAACACGATTACATGCTTAACCTAAATCTAAAAAATTATTAAGTAATTTAAAAAAGAAATAATTTATCAATTATTTACCAAAAATAAAATAGAAAGAAATTTACTTTCCAGAAATCGCATTTTGTATACAGGTAGAGTTTCACGCGAGTTTGGACTTTATATGCAAAAATTAATATCAGAATTATTCATTATTCATTTTTACAGGGCCCTCCCCTCTACAGTGATATTAATACAGTAATGTAACATCCTAACTAATCCTAACTAGATGATAACTAATGGTGTTTATAATGCAGATTTACATACAGAACATGAGTTGGGGTGGTTAAGTCTAGTTCACGTCGTCTGGGTACGCACTCTTGGTTCCGTGTCTCTTTTTTTTCCGTTTCAAGAATGATCTTTTTTCTACCAATATACCGACGATATATACCGGCTTCATGAGGAAATTTAAGATTTCTATAGAAGTATGAATTTAGTTTGAGACGGAAAGGGGTATGAGTTGTTAATCGTCCTCTCAAAAATATAAGGGAGACAATTTTATTCATATCTACATCTTAAATTATACTGAGCTGGGAGTGGTTTTGTGAATGTTTGTGTTTGTGTACGGAGTGGTCGGCCTCGCTTAGGTGGTAGTGGGGGTCGAACGTTAAGCTCGGATTCTGAGTGTGTTCCGTTTTTACGTGAAGTTTCTAGTTCACGTGGTTGACGCATTTGCGGCAGGTATGTAGGGTCCGTGCTTCGATCATCAACCGGTGAGGGTGGTGACGGAGAAGATGGTGGAGATGGGGGAGGTGGAGATGGAGGAGATGGAGATGGTGGAAATGGAGGTGTTCCACTGAGTGATCCTCTAGAAGGGGTTTCTCCAGGGTCTGGTTGCGATGGGACTCTCGGTTCTGGGACCTCTTCTTGTTCAGAGATTGGCTCGAGTACTGGTGGTGTTACGAGGTACCAATCTTCGTCACGGGTAGTAGTTTCTGCGGTGACCACTTCTGTTTTGTGGTCCCTGCTGGATTTGTTAATACTTCGATCTTTCGAAGGGTTGGCTCTCGAACACCTGGCAAATGTTTTTTGGGATGGTGTTGTTCAGCAGCTATCTTCAAGTTATCAGCCAGCCAGACTCCTTACTGAGCAGACGCATTCCCTGGGCTCTCTGATATTGTTTCTACTTTTGGATATTGCCGATTAATTTACTTTTGGAAAGTTCTGAATTTTATATACTTGCGTTTATATTCACATTGTTATTGTTAAGTAACTGAATATTAGTGGTTTTAAGCGATTTAGAAGTTTTCATAGCGTGCCGGCTTAATTTAACTTAAACTTGTGACGGTTATAAACATTAACTACTTTAACTTGCGTGATGCCGTCGCAGAAAGCGTCGTGTGCTAGGTGTGGGGTTAATCGGTGGTATACGGAATTTAAAGATTACAATGGCGGTCCTATGGCGATTACCGAGAGAGCGGTTTGTTTCTTTTGTGATTTAAGGGAAAAGATAGTTGATATAAAGCGTACTGTAAGCGAGGTGACGGAAAGACTTGCAACGCTTGGTAGGGGCAGGAGTAGGGTTACAGCTGACGAAGGCCGAACCCATACTAACGTTGAAGACGTTAGTAATTTGAAGGGTGAGGTGAGGAGCATAGTTTCCAGTATAGGTAGCTTATCGAGAAGGTTAGACAGAGTTGAGGAAGGGGTTAAGATTGGTCCGAGATTAGTAGACGGGGAGGGATTTAGAGAAGTTAAGGGTGGAGCTAGGCCACGTACGTTAGGTGATAGGAATTTCCCCCCCTATCGAGGTTTCGAACCCTTTCGCCCAGTTGGATAGGGATGTGAACGAGGGGGAACTATTTTAATTGGGACTCCTTAGTGTGTCATATGAATAAGGAGTTCGTTGAACGAAATCCAACCAAGAGGAGGTGGGTCTGTCTACCTGCGTCCAGGGTTGACAGAATTAGAGACGAAGTAGATAGGATTGATGTTGCCTCCCGTCACTCGATGTTGGTGACGATTAGGGTGGATCGAAAATATGAATTTTAGAATATCAATTTGGAATACCTAGGAAAAGTTGTAAATGACGCTAATTTAAATGTCCACCAAATTTGAACTAGCTGCTGTTTCAGTAAGAGACTCCCCAATGACCTTGAAAAACTGTCACATTTTGAGCCTCAGTTGCTCAGTCTTCCTAAAGTGCGTGCATTGATGAGGTGTGTTACAGTTTAGCTTAGCCTATTATTATAACTACTTAACCGTTTTTGTATGCATAAATATTTATTTCTTGTAAGTCTCTGATTTAATTACATTAATTCTATTTTTTCAGAAATATTAAAATGGATAAAAAATTAAAGACAAGGCTGTGTAGTATATACCCAGTTTCTGGCGCTGCTAAAGAACTAAATGTTTAGACATTGTTTAATGTTTAATTGTTTAATGTTTAGACATTGTTTATGGGTAAGAGCTGACATAAAGTTCACTAATAATAACAAAGATCCTGCAGTCTCTGACGTATCAAAAAGAGTCGCTTTAGATATTGAAAATATTTGGGGAAAGGCCTCAATTCCAGCAGTTTCTCACAAAAGAGTTTTGCAGCTTATTCGCTCCTATCATAATAAATATATGGTGTTGATAAAGCCATACAAAGGAAGAAAAGGAACCCAAATTATCAAAACAAATTACAGTTGTTCAGAGAAAAAACTAAAAATTTATTTGATATTGCTAGCTGCAAATGTGAGTTTGATTCATGTCACTGTGATAAAACTAAAAAGGTTCCTCGCATTGAGCAAAAATTTCTCACTGATCAAAAAGGACATAGAAAAATGGCAATTGGGAACATAGATAAAATAACAACTGAAAACTTAAAAAGAATATGAAACGAAAAGAAGTGGAACTTTCTCGAATTAGCTAAAGCATTTCAACTAATGATGATGCTGTAGACCTAGGCCTTGATTCTTCTGATTCGGAGGGTGACATTTCAGCTTGCTCAGGGAAAGAATCAAACCCGACCAAAACAAGAGCTGTGGATGATGCTAGACCGTCTAACTCGCATCAACAAATGAGAGTTACAGTAATTTAGGAAATGTTGCTCAAGTTTGTGATAGCTACGGCATATCTGACCGGGCAGGTGCATCTTTGGCATCTGCTGCCCTGCAAGATGTGGGTCTAATAGGAAATGAGGATTCCTTCCTCGTAATTGACAGGAGTAAAATTAGAAGAGAAAGGACGAAAATACGACGTAAAATGCAACAAGAAGATAATGAGGAACACTTAAAAGTTCTATATTTTGATGGAAGAAAAGATAAAACTAAATGTCATATCAAGCAAGGTAAAAAATATTATTACAAGGCGGTCATTAAAGAACACATAACCTTAGTAAGAGAACCAGGGTCTTGCTATGTTGGTCATATTGCACCTGTCTCTGGTACTGCCCATGGTATTAAAGATTCGTTAATTCAGTTTTTATCAGAAAATGTTCAAAACATTGATGAACTGGTGGCTATTAGATGTGATGGAACTCCTATAAACACAGGAAGGCATAATGGAATTATTAGCCTCTTAGAATTGGTATTAGTTAGACCTTTGCAGTGGCAAATATGTCAATTGCACGCTAACGAACTTCCACTTCGCCATTTGTTATATCACATTGATGGGAGCACAACAGGACCTGATAACTTCTCTGAAACAATTGGCAAAGTACTGAAAAATTGTGAACAACTTCCAGTTGCAGGGTTTGATAAAATTGAAGCTGATATACCATACATAGCAAATGAAGACTTACAGTAAGTACGGACCAGAAGTATTTGCTTGAAATCTGTAAAGCTGTGTGCTCAGGTAAATGCTCTCAGGATTTGTCTGCAAAAAATCCAGGAACTTTAAGTCATCCAAGGTGGATAACTACAGCAAATCGAATTCTACGCTTATACATTGCTAAAGATAAACTATCAGAAAACCTTCGTGCATTAGCAACATTTGTAATGAAAGTTTATGCTCCAATGTGGTTTACCATTAATTCAAAATCTTAATGGAAGGAGGAAGACATGTCTGGGAAACCATTTCAAGGTCAAGATACCTTCCACTTGAGCTGAGAAACGTTGTGGATTCTTCAATACAACGCAACGCTTATTTTGCTCACCCAGAGAACCTATTGCTCTCCTTGATCACCGATGATTAGGAGCACATCAGAGAGCTGGCAATTCGAAGAATTATGCTTGCAAGAAGCAAAACACAAAAGGAAATCCGAAAGTTTACAATACCAAGGCTGAACTTTGGAGCAAAAGAATACATTGATCTTATTAACTGGAAAGAAGAAGGGCGATTAAGTCCTCTGCTTTTGCAGCAATTAACGGAGAAGGAATTGAGAGAGTTCGCTTCCAAACAATCAGATTTTGGGAGGCATACTTGGGATGCCATGTCACACACAGGCCGTAGATAGATGTATTAAGCTAGTAACAAAGCAGCAGCTACAGTTTGTGGAAAAGAACGAAGGGATGGATTCATTCGAGTGGGATTGGAATCAAGAAACATAATGCTATTTTTCAATACTAAATCACAACATAGTTCCATAAGCAGGAAAAGGAATGACTTAGACAAAAGTCCATAATAAGGTTGGGTGGTTGGGATGGGCTAGGCTGGAACTCGATGTGCAGCTGCTTCCACGTGGTGAGTTCTGTGTACTTTGTTTATATATATATATATATATATATATATACACAGGGTGTACATAAAGTCAGGATCTATTTTTGTGAAGCACTTGGAAATTATACGGAATTCAATCATAAAATGATAAAGTGGTAACATTTATTAAATAATTAAGAGTAGGATTCGACGTGACGCCCATCAGTATCCCTGCACAGCTCAAATCGTTCCGCAGCATTTCTAAACACATTCTGGAGCATTTGCGGGGTTATGTTATCTGCAGCAGTTCGTATACGTGTACGTAAGTTTTCAAGACTCGTAATCTTCGTCTAATAGACGTGCGATTTGATAAAGCCCCATGCAAAGAAATCTAAAGGGGTTAATCTGGTGATCTCGCTGGCCAAGGTCTGTTGCTTCCGCGTCCGATCCAGCGATTTGGAAAACGTCCATTTAGATAATCCTGAACAATTTTGGCATAGTGACAAGGAGCACCATCATGTTGATAGACGACGGGGATAGGATTGTTAGTACCGTCGTCTATCAACATGATGGTGCTCCTTGTCACTATGCCAAAATTGTTCAGGATTATCTAAATGGACGTTTTCCAAATCGCTGGATCGGACGCGGAAGCAACAGACCTTGGCCAGCGAGATCACCAGATTTAACCCCTTTAGATTTCTTTGCATGGGGCTTTATCAAATCGCACGTCTATCAGACGAAGATTACGAGTCTTGAAAACTTACGTACACGTATACGAACTGCTGCAGATAACATAACCCCGCAAATGCTCCAGAATGTGTTTAGAAATGCTGCGGAACAATTTCAGCTGTGCAGGGATACTGATGGGCGTCACGTCGAATCCTGCTCTTAATTATTTAATAAATGTTACCACTTTATCATTTTATGATTGAATTCCATATAATTTCCAAGTGCTTCACAAAAATAGATCCTGACTTTATGTACACCCTGTATAATACATACACAAAGTAGCGGAATGCTGCCAGAAATGTTCAAATTAGGAAACGATTTTTTGCCCTCGCTGGGGACCCTGAACAATTAATTCAAGGGACATCAAATTTTGAGTGAACATTATCAGTTGCCCGCTGACAACGTTTGCAGGTATTCCAATTCGATATTTGAAAAGAAAAGTTTGGTCCATTTTCACTCCACCCTAGTGACAATGGGAGGGGGCAACGACTCGTATAGGCCCCATACGAGAGTGCCTGACCTTTTGGAGAGATATAGGGGATTAATTAGTGCCCTAAAGGCGAGGTCAGATAGATCTTTAGTTCTTAGTATTACCCCTAGGCACGGTTTGGGTCTTAGGATTACGTTAAAAACAATATTTTTGAATATTAAACTGGAAGGGATTTGTGCTCAGGAAAATGTATCCTTCGTAAAGCTGTGGTCAGAATTTAGTGATCCTAGCCTTTTTATAAAAGAAGGTGTATTTCAATGAAATAGGGAATGCTAGGCTAGGTAGGTTAATCGATGAGAAGGTTGGAAAGCTCCAGAGGTCGAAGCCCTCTTCAAACTTTGTGAGTCCGGGAATCGCCGGCCCGACGTGAAAAATAGTTTAAAACGCCGATCCGTGGTAAAAAATAATTTAAACGTCTTTTATTGTAACGTTCGTCGTATTAGAAATAAGTTGAACTAATTTAAGGCGATAATTTATTCCGGGAAATACGATGTAGTTGCTATAACAGAAACGTGGTTAAATACCGCGACTCGGGATTTGTTGGGGGAACTTGATACAGCCGGTTTTAAACTTTTTACTAATGATAGGTTACATAGGATTGGTGGCGGCGTTTTGCTGTACATTCGTAATCCCATTAGGGCTAGCTATCGAGGTTAAGATAGATTTTCCGGCAGCAATTAATGCGATATGCGTTGAAGTTAGTGAGCGTAGTCTTGGCTTTAATTTTTTTGTTGTTTATAGACCTCCCGTTCAACCCCTTGATACTGATACTAGATTTTACTCACTTCTTGGTAACTTTATTAATAATCGGGATAGTATATTTGTCAGAGACTTTAACTGCCCTAATGTTAATTGCGAGACTTTTACTGGAAATGATGAGGATTTGAGACTGATTGAGTTCATGGAAGATAATTTGGATCTTTTCAGTTGTAGGTCCGGCGTTGGATTTTTTTAATATTTTTGGTATAGACGTAGATTTTTACGCTTATTCCATTTCCGCAATCCGTTTCTTGGAGAAATAAACACGAAAAAAGTTATTTGCAAGTTTATTACGTTTACAGGTTTCCAGAACACAGAACGGAACACAAACCAAAGTTTGCTACTTGCCAAACTGCACAATATCGTTCAGAATTTGGCGCACTAGATCTTTGCCTGCGTGTCGGCGACGCCAGAAAAACTGGCAGAGATACGAGTCGATAATGGAACGGTGCGTACCACACCGGAGCTTGTTACCGCGTTTGAGTTGATTCCACGTCGAGTCTATCTGTTGCATGTGTGCTCCAGTTGAAGGGTCCACGAAGTTTTCGCTGTGGTTCACTGTTTTGTGACTGAAGCTGTACCCTTCGAGCTGTTCGATGCGTTCATACGCCTTCCATTTGTCAGGTTAGGTTAGGTTAGGGTAGGTTAGGTTAGGTTAGGTTTAGGTAGGGTAGGTTAGGGTAGGGTAGGTTAGGGTAGGTTAGGGTAGGGTAGGTTAGGTTAGGTTTGGGTAGGGTAGGTTAGGGTAGGGTAGGGTAGGTTCGGTTATGGTAGGTTAGGTTAGGTTAGGTTAAGTATAGGTGGATATTTGAATACAAGTTTTGGGCCATAACTTTTTTCGTGTTTATTTCTCCAAGAAGCGGATTGCAGAAATGGAATCAGCGTAAAATCTACGTCTATACCAAAAACACGGAAAAAATCCAATGCCGGACCTAAAACCGAAAAGACTCGATAATTTTTTACGACAGATGGTTACCGAGCCAACGCGCGGTGACAATATCTTAGACATGGTGATGACGAACGCCGATAATGTAGTCGAAGGTTTAGAATAGGTGAGAGTTTGAGATGTAGTGATCACAATGTTTCAGACCAGCAAAGACCGTAGGATCCACTCACGGCTGGTCTACCTAACTGTGTTCGTAATTGTGCATTGTGTATGTCCTCCGTGGTGGCGGAGGGGACCTACAATTTTACGTTGGTTCCGAACCACAAGAACATAAGAAATTTATGTAACGACTGCCTGTACATTGGAAACGACCAATTTTTACATAGCTAAATAATTATCAATTTAAAACTAATTAATTATCGATTTAAAACTAAAGATAGAATCTCTGTATCCAGAGGATCAAGTCATAATAGACTACTATCCACAAATATGTTACACACTTTATCTATTTATAACCGACATGCAAATACATCAGATCCAAAGAATCCAGTCAATCAATTACGATATCCATCAATACTAGTACCTTGCCAACGAAAAATAAGTCACGGTCCATATCGATTGCGGACCAAGTCAAAATTTACAACCATATACATTACATATATATACTTAGGAGGAAAAGTGTAGATGTGGCTGTAAAGACTGTACAGTAATGTAGAAATGTGTGTGCACCCATTTTGGGTCTCCCATTTCAAGGTGTTTGTTGGGCAAGTGAAGATCATGAGTTTTTCAATACCTCACAGTACTATGGGGTGCACCTTTCGGCAGAGGAATCTCTTTAAATGGGGTGTGTAAGGACAGAGAGTATCCCTTATCCCAAGATGCTGCCTCCCTATATCCCACAACACTTGTGTTGAGCTGTGGGATCCATCACCACAAGCCTTAATTTTACTACCTTAAACTATACCCAATCTATCAACATATGCGTCTAATCGATTTTTAAACATGTTTATAGACGTGGTACTAATTAGTTCTATCGGCAAACTATTCCAGCTATTTACTATTCTATGCCTAAAAAAGTTTTTGGCAACTGCTGTCTCGAACCTTATACTTGTCAACTTACACCCGTTACTTCTAGTCCTATTATATTGAGATATTTCGAAAAAGCTATCTCTATCTACGTTATCGAACCCATTCATAATTTTGAAAACCTGGATTAGATCACCCCTTTGCCTCCTAGTCTCGAGTGTTGTCAATTTTATCTCCTTAAGCCTATCCTCGTACGACTTTGACCTAAGCGACGGAATCATCTTAGATGCTCGTCTTTGAACTCTTTCGATTTTGTCTATATCTTTGCGAATATGCGGATTCCAAAATTGGACCGCTTACTCCAAATCAGGTCTAACTAATGATTTATAAAGAGGAACTATAATATCGCGCTATTTGTACTCAAAATTTCGAGCTACAAAACCTAACACTTTGTTCGCCTTATTGACCGCTGCTGTACTTTGTTTCGCTACTTTTAAATCACCAGTGACTATAACTCCTAAATCTTTTTCCTGCTCTACGCTTGTTAAATCTTTCCCTGACATACTATACGCAAAATTACCGTTACGCGAACCTATATGCAAAAGTTTGCACTTATCAACGTTAAATCTCATTTGCCATGTGACTAACCAATCAACGATTTTATTCAGATCTTCCTGGATTTTACCTCTATCTTCGTCATTAATCGCCCTACCACCCAGCTTCGTGTCATCCGCAAACTTTGAAACTGTACTGACTAGGCCGACATCTAAGTCGTTAATATATATAAGAAAAAGCAAGGGTCCCAATACAGAACCCTGAGGAACGCCGCTCGCTACATTAGCCCAACACGACTCCACTCCGTCAACGACCACCCTCTGTTTCCTACCTCGAACCACTCTTCTAGCCAATTTATTACTACACCCCTGATTCCATGAGCCTTAGTTTTTTCAATGAGTCTTTTGTGCGGCACGGTGTCAAACGCTTTTTGAAAATCTAAATACACTACATCAACCGCCCGATGTCTATCGTAAACGTCAACCACGCTTTGGAAAAATTCTAAAAGATTAGTTAAGCAAGATTTGTTTCACCTAAAACCGTGCTGCGTATTTCTAACTAGTTTATGCACTTCTAAGTGTTCGACTATACGATCCCTAATTATTGATTACAGTAGCTTACCTACAAAAGACGTTAAACTGATTGGCCTATAATTTCCCGCCGCAACTTTATCGCCTTTCTTAAAGATAGGTGTTACGTTTGCTAACTTGAAATTATCTGGTACGCACCCCTCAGAAATAGACGCATTAAAAATCTTTGTTAGCGGCAAAACAATGCTATCTTTTAATTCTTATAGTTGTATGGGATATATGGAATCCGGCCACGGTGATTTACGCGTTTTCATTTTATCAATATAATGCATTACCTCCCCTTCACTAACCACTATATTATCCAAAATATTACCATTATCAAAAGGTATTATGTCTATGACCGTAGTGATATTCGTTACATCTTCTATAGTAAAAACTGACGTAAAAAATTCGTTCAGCAAGGTAGCCATTTCCTTGTTTTCAGAAACTAGTTCTCCGTTTACATTTTTCAAAGGCCCCAAGACACTTTTTACTGGATTTCTATTATTGACGTATTGAAAGAATCGCTTGGGGTTTCCTTTACCGTCACGAGCTATGGAGATTTCAAATTCGCGCTTGGATTTTTTTATTACACTTTTCGCTTCACGCCTTAGAGATATGTAGTTGTTTCGTAACCACAAATTCTCTTTATTGCACTTATGTAGCTTATAAGCCCTATCTCTACTCTTTATAATGTCTCCTACTCTAGAAGTAAACCACAAGGGCTTGCTGTTTCCTTTCGCACGCTTAGTTTTGTACGGTACACATTCCTCATTTCTGTGTATATATTTGTGTATATTTGTGTATATTTATGTGTATATATGTGTGTGTATATATATATGTACACACACACACTCACATATACAGAGGGTGGGCCGAAAGTCTGGATCCATAGGAAAATATTTATTTTAATACATATTTCAGCCCAGAAATGGCTTCGAATCTAACAATAGAAGACCGGGTAGAACTTGTGCTCATGTACGCAAGACAGGGCGCTACACACAGAGAAGTTGCTACCGAATTCAATAGAAATCATCCTGATAAGCATCCAGTAACACATGCGACTGTTGGCAAGTTGTTTAAACGTTTCAAAGAAACAGGAAGTGTACATGATCGACGGCGTTCTGGTCGTCCAAAAACTGCAACTGATGAAAATACCTCTGCAATGGTATGTGAAACTTTAACGAATAGTCCAGTAAAGTCAACAAGAAGATTATCAAATGAAACACGCATCTCGAGAACGTCAATTCGAAGAATTATTAAAAATCATAAATTCCATCCCTAAGTGTCTCGATGTCAGAGGCCGCCAATTTGAGCATTTGTTATAATTTGTTGTTCATACTAGAGTACGAACCACTGTACAGTATCACGGATACGCATTTACGAGTTAAAGTTGATATTCATTTTAAGTATTTACCATTTGTTGTAATTTATGTATTAAAATAAATATATATAGGGCCCCAAATCAAACAGCTGCTACGGACGAAGCGTTATATCCTGAACTAAAGAGAATAATCGGTAGTGAGCAGGCTTTAGTTATGGGTGACTTTAATTGCGCCAACGTGAATTACGATACAATGCAGGGAGACGCGGAAGGTAATCGTTTTGTTAATTTTCTCGAGGATAGCTTTCTTATTCAAAAGGTTGGGGAACCTACGAGGTTGGACAGTATTTTAGATTTAGTAATAACTACGGATGATAGGCTAATTACTGATCTTAAAGTAATAGAACCGTTGAGCAATAGCGATCACAATATGGTAGAGTTTGTCCTCTCAGTAAGTCACTCGAAACCAACTAACTCGACTAAAATTCCTAGCTTCCAGCACGCAGACTTTAGTAAATTTCGAAATAAATTTTCACACGTCAATTGGGAAAACGTAATGGGGAACTCCAACGCAAAACTAATGTGGGAATCGTTCGTAAAGGTATTTAGGACTATAAATGAGGAATGTGTACCGTACAAAATTAAGCGTGCGAAAGTAAACAACAAGCCCTTGTGGTTTACTTCTAGAGTAGGAGACATTATAAAGAGTAGAGAGAGGGCTTATAGGCTATACAAGTCCGATAAAGATAATCTGTTGTTACGAAACAACTACATATCTCTAAGGCGTGAAGCTAAAAGTGTAATAAAAAAGTCAAAACGCGAATTTGAAATCTCCATAGCTCGTGACGGTAAAGAAAATCCCAAGCGATTCTTTCAATACGTCAATAATAGAAATCCAGTAAAAAGTGTCTTAGGTCCATTAAAAAATGGAAATGGAGATCTAGTCTCTGTAAACAAGGAAATGGCTACCTTGCTAAACGAATTTTTTACGTCAGTTTTTACTATAGAAGATGTAACGAATATCCCTACGGTCATAGACATAATACCTTTTGATAATGGTAATATTTTGGATAATATTGTCGTTAGTGAAGGGGAAGTAATGCGCTATATTGATAAAATGAAAACGCGTAAATCACCGGGTCCGGATTCCATATATCCCATACAACTAAAAGAATTAAAAGATAGCATTGTTGTGCCGCTAACAAAGATTTTTAATGCGTCTATTTCTGAGGGGTGCGTACCAGATAATTTCAAGTTAGCGAACGTAACACCAATCTTTAAGAAAGGCGATAAAGGTGCGGCTGGAAATTATAGGCCAATCAGTTTAACGTCTGTTGTAGGTAAGCTACTGTAATCAATAATTAGGGATCGTATAGTCGAACACTTAGAAGTGCATAATCTGGTCAGAAATACGCAGCACGGTTTTAGGCGAAACAAATCTTGCTTAACTAATCTTTTAGAATTTTTCCAAAGCGTGGTTAACGTTTACGATAGACATCGGGCGGTTGATGTAGTGTATTTAGATTTTCAAAAAGCGTTTGACACCGTGCCGCACAAAAGACTGATTGAAAAAACTAAGGCTCATGGAATCAGGGGTGTAGTAATAAATTGGCTAGAAGAATGGTTGCGAGGCAGGAAACAGAGGGTGGTCGTTGATGGAGCGGAGTTGTGTTGGGCTAATGTAGCGAGTGGCGTTCCTCAGGGTTCTGTATTGGGCCCCTTGCTTTTTCTTATATATATTAACGATTTAGATGTCGGCCTAGTCAGTACAGTTTCAAAGTTTGCGGATGACACGAAGCTGGGTGGTAGGGCGATTAATGACGAAGATAGAGGTAAAATTCAGGAAGATCTGAATAAAATCGTTGATTGGTCAGTCACATGGCAAATGAGATTTAACGTGGATAAGTGCAAAATTATGCATATAGGTTCGCGTAACGGTAATTTTGCGTATAGTATGTCAGGGAAAGATTTAACAAGCGTAGAGCAGGAAAAAGATTTAGGAGTTATAGTCACTGGTGATTTAAAAGTAGCGAAACAAAGTACAGCGGCAGTCAATAAGGCGAACAAAGTGTTAGGTTTTATAGCTCGAAATTTTGAGTACAAATCGCGCGATATTATAGTTCCTCTTTATAAATCATTAGTTAGACCCCATTTGGAGTACGCGGTCCAATTTTGGAATCCGCATATGCGCAAAGATATAGACAAAATCGAAAGAGTTCAAAGACGAGCAACTAAGATGATTCCGTCTCTTAGGTCAAAGTCGTACGAGGATAGGCTTAAAGAGTTAAAATTGACTACACTCGAGACTAGGAGGTTAAGGGGTGATGTAATCCAGGTTTTCAAAATTATGAATGGGTTTGATAACGTAGATAGAGATAGCTTTTTCGAAATATCTCAATATAATAGGACTAGAAATAACGGGTGTAAGTTGACAAGTAGAAGGTTCGAGACAGCAGTTGCGAAAAACTTTTTTACGCATAGAATAGTAAATAGCTGGAATAGTTTGCCGGTAGAAGTAATTAGTAGCACTTCTATAAACATGTTTAAGAATCGATTGGACGCGCATGTTGATAGAAAGGGTATAGTTTAAGGTAGTAAAATTAAGGCTTTGTGGGGATAGATCCCACAGCTCAACACAAGTGTTGTGGGATATAGGGAGGCAGCGTCTTGGTTAGGGGATACTCTCTGTCCTTACACACCCCATTTAAAGAGATTCCTCTGCCGAGCGGTGCCCCCCATAGTACTGTGAGGTATTGAAAAACTCATGATCTTCACTTGCCCCACAAACACCTTTAAATGTGAGACCCATAATGGGTGCACACAATTTCTACATTACTGTACAGTCTTTACAGCCACACCTACACTTTTCCTCGTATGTGTATACACAATACACGATTACGAACACAGTTAGGTAGACCAGCCATGAGTGGATCCTAGGGTCTTTGTTGGTCTGAAACATTATAACATTATTATAACATTATATATATATATACACATATATATACATATATATATACACACACATATATATATATATATATACATATATATACACACACATATATATATACACACATATATACATATATATATATATATATATATATATATATATATATATATATACATATACATATATATATATATACACATATACACACACATATATATACATACACACATATATACACATATATATATATATATATACACATATATACATATATATATATATATATATATATATATATATATATATACATATATATATATATATACATAATACATATATATTATATATACACATATATATATATATATATATACATATATATACACACACACATATATATATATATATATATACACATATACACATACAATTTAGGCCGTTTCGAAAAATCGAAATTTATGATGGCTCAACGCACACATACTATAAAAGTAATATGTCATGAATAAAGACTTCATGCAAAATATTAAGACAAGAGCTTTTTGTTATCCCACCCTCAATGCATATCTATTTTACCCCTCATGAGAAAATTTTAATTTTTCTGGCAAATATATTTATTTATTTGTGATGTCCTCTTAAATTTGGTATATAAAATTCATAAATAAAATTGGAAGATAAGTAGGTAATTTTCAGGAATGGTCCAGTAACCCCCCTATATTCTTTAGAGAGAATTCTAGAAAATTCTTCCTTCAGGATAACTATTCTAGAATTTCCATTTTTTCCCTTTATGGATTATATGATGTTTTATTTGCTTTTTCATCTATAATTACTGATATTTTCACAAGTTTACTGTTCTAGAAAGGTTACTTCATGTTACTTTACAAATTTCTTACAGTAATCAAGTCATAATATAATTTAGGTGAGTGATTAATGATTATATTATATATTATTAAGACTAACAGGTGGTAAAACTTTTTCCCTCAGAATTATGGCAAAAACCAGAAACAAGTGTGAAGTCTGGTTGGTCGGACAAGTGCTGGAAGAGGGTTTTTCTGAGAAGCAGCTTCCAACTAACAGTGATGTCCTTAAACGTCTTTTTTATCACATTAAGGTGGGAAAGCAAAATGTCTCTGTAGCTTGCGCAACTGTAGCCAACGAAGTTATTGCTATGTGGGAAAAAGCCTCCTTAATTACATCCCACAAGCCTTATATTGTCTCAAAGCTTAAAAGGCTTTACAATAAGCATGAAGGGCTGGTCAAGAACCGAACTCGACGAACTCCTACCCAAGAGAAGAATGAATCAGAATTTGTCACCAGCTTAAATAAGCTTTTCGATGTAGCTCATTCAGAAGTGGAAACAGAAATAAAATTGCAGGAGGATAAAGATTTTCTTAAGGATCAAAGGAACGATCGTTAAATGATTATGGGTCCAGAAGACAAGGAGTTTTCAAGAAAGGCAAAAGCACGACAGATAAGCATGGAAAGAATGGAAAAACTTCGCAGGAAATCAAAGGAAGAAATGAGGCAATTGACAAAGGTTGTGGATCTCAACCAATGTGAAAATTCCGGTTCAGGAGGAAGTGAAGAATCATCTGGTGATGAATTGTTCTACAGAGCACTCTCATCATCATCTTCAAAAAAGGAGAAGCTTGAACCAGGTGTAATTGTTAGGGATAAAAAGTTCTTGGCTGCTCTGGACCGCACTGGAACATCTGCAAGAGCTGCTATGCACATTGTGGCACCTGCCCTTTCAGCTGCTGGAGTGGAAATTGAAGAGATCACACTTTCATCATCCTCTATCTACAGGTCTCGGCGATCAACACGGATGCAGATGGGAGAAGACATTAAAGCCAGTTTCCAACCAAATACCCCTTTAATAATTCATTTTGATGGAAAGCTTCTTCCATCCATGCATGGGGGTAAGATTGATGTAATGCCCATTGTTGTGACTGGTGCAGGCGAATTAGAAAAATTACTGTCTATTCCAAAGCTTATTTCTGGAACGGGAGAAGAAATGGGGAGAGCAGTTTTAGATGTCTTGAAGCAATGGCCACAAGTAAATGAGTGGGTAGCAGGCCTTTGTTTTGATACTACTGCAAGCAATACAGGTATCCATGCTGGGGCTTGTACCATCATCCAAAAGGCCCTTCAGAGATCACTCCTTTTTCTGGCAATAGCCACCATATCCACGAGCTTCTTATCACTGCAGTTTTTGACATGTTTTTCTCTTCTTCGGGTCCACAAATTCCCTTATTCAATCGATTCAGAGATTGTTGGGATAACATTGATCAGCAGAATTACAAGCCCTATGAACCCAATGATCTCACCTCAGAATCTTTAGATCATTGGATCTTGAAGCACAGAGACAAGCTTATTTCTTTCATCAACTCCAAACTTCAAGAGGGTCACACTCGAGGTGACTACAGGGAATACTTAGAACTTGCACTTATCTTCCTTGGTTGTCCAATGCCTAAAACAAATAAAGGCTCTGATAGCAGATTCCACTACCCAGGAGCTTACAGCAGAGCTAGATGGATGGGAAAGGGCATCTATTCCTTAAAAATTTACTTATTTAGGAACCAATTCCTTCTCACCCCTCATGAAAAACAAGCTCTGATACGAATAAACGCCTTTTCAGTGACAGTTTATCTTCAAGCTTGGTATACATCTCCAGTTGGAATTGATGCTCCAGCAAATGATTTGGCCCTCCTCAAGATGCTACATATCTACAAGATCCAGGTTGATAAGGAAGTGGGTGCTACAGCCCTCAAAAAACTTCAGAACCATGGTTGGTACTTGAGTGAGGATCTTGTAGGATTTGGCTTTTTCTCAAACCTCGTGACTGAAGATGATAAGGTTCTAATGCTCCACAACCTTCACCACGCGCCTCCTCGAAAAGTGAGGGGAAGAAAGGTGGACCCCCGAATGTTGCAAAACCCCAATGACTTAAAGATTACCAGTTTTGTCACAATTCAAACACAAGACTTCTTCAAGTGTTTGAAAATAGAAATTCCCAAGAAACTTGAAGACATTGAGGAGCACCGTAATCGGGTCATGGCAGTCAAAGTAATCAACGACTGTGCTGAACGAGGAGTCAAACTGGCTACAGAGTTTAATGAGAAGCTCACAAAGAGTGAGGAAGAGAGACAACTGGCCTTTCAATTCATTGAAAATCAGAGAAAGGAGGTCCCTCAGCCACTGAAATCCCTATATTCTTAATCAATATATGTCTTAAATAGAATTTAAGTCGCTTTGTTTTAAAGCATATTTTTCGTTCAGTCTTATATTTGCTCTAATTATCCATTAACGTAAAAGAAGTGCCATCTGAGGGGTCCCTTTTTATCATTCAAATAAAATGATATTTTTTCTATTTGTTTTTCTTCCTTTATATAAAAAAATAAAAGTGTGTGCGTTTATCAAAATTCAATTTGAAAAATTACCATATAATCGTGAAACGGTCTAATGGTCAGCCTAATCATATGGCATAATACCCACATGAATTTAAGTATCTCTTACACTATAGGAATGGAATTGAATCCTACCAGAGTTAAAAAGTCGCAAAATATGATAGATTAGTTTGTATTAAGAGGTCACTAAGAGAAAAGGATTTGGGGTAGAGCGGAAGGCAGAGAGTATATTTTCCCCGAGTTTCGGTTATTATTAATGTTATATGGATACATTGCCGATGTCCCTGCTGAAGACCTCTGATGGGATGCGGTGTGATCAGAGAGAGAGAGAGAGAGAGAGAGAGAGAGAGAGAGAGGGAGAGCTTTTAAATCACACCTTTTAAATGGTTTGTGGGTAAGGGCTTCACGTGTTATTTTAGTCCAGGGTAGTTTATGTGGAGGTGTTAACGTAACTTGCACTTGGGACTGTTAATTGTAAGACAACTACCATAGCTGGGACTGAGACACGTTATCCCCTGCATACTCTATATATATATATCTATATACAGTATGTCTCTATATATAAATAGATAAGAGTGATCAACACAAAGATAGATGTGGACGTCATTGATTGGGTTAGAGCAATTATGTGCACCAATCCGAACACACCTCCGCTGCCATAAGGATCGCCCATTTTATACCTAACAGACTAGCTTGGGACGAGACAGAGGCGTGAGACTTCTTGTAAGCACTGTACATGGGGGTAAGAGGGGTCAAAAATAAAAAATCGTTTTTGACCCGAGTTTCACTATTGGTGGTCCATATTTTGAGGGTGTCCTCACTTAGGAATTCCAAAAAATTCAAAATAATACCCCTCTCCCACCTAGCTATAGCGAGGAGGAAATGTGAGAGAGAGAAAGTTGAGGAGAGAGTCAGCAAAAAATCTGTACAAGGTTTTAAGTGTTTCTGGAAGAAGAGTATTGCTTACCTTGCAATATACATGTTCAATGTTGCTTGAATCACTTATCATTCATGTTTTTGTACTGTGATTGTTAAAAGCAGAAAAGCTCTACAGTTTAGTAAATGATAATCATTCTGTTTTTGTGTTATAATTTTTGTTAATGAAATATTGTACTCTTATTGTTTATGGTAAATTCATTTAACTAACATCTTAAAGAAATCTAGAGTTTTCCCTATATTTAATAAGTAACTTGTACAACTAATCTGTAATGTGAAAAAATCAGAAAAGCACACAATAAAATAACTAGTGTTACGCTAAAACTCCTCCTCTCTCAAGACACTACAATGTACCAACTAGCTGTGAAATTATTCCGGATCCCTAAAAAGGTGCCCTTTTTTGGCCTTGAGCCCCTGCCCCTTAAATGTTCTCTGCACGGCACTGCTTCCAACTACCATGTATTCAGTTTTTTCACAGCTAATTTTCAGTCCGTATCGCTGAAAGGCCCCGTCACATTGTGACATTGCATCCTCCAGTAACATCTTGCTATTTGCAACGTCGTTTACATAGACGAAACGTTCTATCATCCAGTCCCTATGAATTATTTCTCTTAATATTCTATCTAGATAAATTATAAACAGAATTGGTGAACAGACACTGGCTTTTCTAACTCCTGTATTAATGCTAAAATACACGTTTCCTTCCACAATGATGCTCTTTTGTTCGACGTACGTACTTTTAATTTCCCGAAGGTGTTTTACCGGTACACCAGCCTGTGCCAGGACATTCCACATAATTTCTCTGGGGAATCTATCGAACGCCTTCTCCAGGTCCAGAAAATAGATAGACTGTATTGCTCGGTGTTATATTCCCAATTCTTTTCTCGCTCCATCCTTACGGCTGCAATCTGATCGATGGTGCTTCTTCCTGGTCGGTAACCATACTGACTTTCTGATAAGGTCTGATCTATTATAATTCTTAATCTTTTCTCCAAAATCTTCTAGACCAGTTTTAAAATTGTTGTCTGTGTTTATTAAGTTTAACATGTCATACTTTTTCAGTTTTTGCAGTTTCATGGAAAGTACATTTAAACTACAAAGTGATAAGAAATTCAGTACATCAACGGCACAGCAGAAGCAGTGTGTAGGTTTGTTAGCCTAACATAAAAAGTTCCGGGTTTTGGAGCTTAACGGTGTGGAGAGAGTTAATTTTAATGAAGGCTCCTATGGAACATCATTAGGAAGGTTCATTAAAAATACAGGGCCTTCAGTTCCTAAAATTATGAGTCTGATCAAAGACAGGTTCTTCCGCAAGTATAGATGACCTGTCGAATGAGTATTTAAAGTATGCTAATGACGTGATGAATCTTCATATCTCATTGTTTTTCTCAGCCATGCTTGCTCACAGTTATATTTCTGCAGAGCTTATGAGGTTATATACAGGGTGCTATCAAATTATGTTTCATAAATTAGTATCGTTGTAACTAGGGAACTTATTTTCCCATAGAAACAATATTATAATGGGGGTTTACGTTTCTGAGACCCCTGCCCAAGGGGGCACAGTTTTCTCCAAACTCCATTGAGGTTGGTCTCCTTAGCCTTCTGCCGAGAATCATCAATGTTTCTTATTGCATCTGCAATAGTGTAACCCCTCCAAAATTCCCTCAGGGTAGGTCTATCTTCAACATCAGTTGCCCTGATTGGCTGGGCAAACGTCTTCCTGATAATGAGCTTTGAAGGAAGCAATAACCCCCTCCTCATCCATTGGTTGGATCAATGAAGTTGTGCGCGAAAACTTGGCGTCATATCGTAAATGCGGGTATGGGGTGTCACAAATGCGGGAACTGTTTCAAATGCGGATCGACGTAACTCGGACCGTCGTAGGCCGGGGACCGCCTGTATTTCAAATATTAGAAAACGGTACTTAAATGTTTCAGATATATAAAAGATTAGCAATTAAACATGTCGTTTGTATAATAAGTTATTGTTTTATTTTTTGCGCCTAAACGCATGCACATTGTGGTGAAAAATATTTTGCAATTGTGACGCAGTTTATTTAGTGTTCGCATTTATAAGCTATCTTGGAAAGAAAAGAAAACAATTACTATATTTGTACAATTATTCATTTATTTCATGTAGGCTTTGATCTTCTAAGTTTCTTTCATGCATTTATTAATTTATTTGGCTAGCCCTTGGCTAGTAAAATCTTTCAAAATAAGAACCATCCTGTGACACTAAGCCTAACCTTAGACCTAGGCCTGTTGATATACAGTAGGCCTACCCTAGGTTCATTCTATAAGTTAGCCAGCCTAAATTAGAATGCAGGCACACGCTTCTGTGAATGGAAAATATTAAAAGAACGCACTTAATTTCGAAAATTTCACCTTAAAAATATAACCCTATATTTCAATGGAGTCGCCTTAGGGGGGACATTAGAAACGGATTATTCAACAGATTCGTGTTCCCGCTTTGCTCGAGAGTTTATAGTAAACTTGCACATATTGCCGGTACTTGCAACGAATTAGGAATCGGCGTAACACAGAAGGAATTCGTCGAACAGGTTAACCTTTACCCATTTGACATCTCGCCATACTTATCTGGGAGTATAAATACGCAGATAAGTCCACAGCAGAGTGGAAACATCTGTCAGATTGGAAATCGCCAAGACGCTAGACGCTCCTATTAGTGTACTAGTATACCTCGAATTGCAAGCCCTAATAGAGATTGATAGGTTTAGAGGTGTAGTCACAGACTTTTAAAAATGGATACAATACACTCCAGAGAGTAAGTAATAGTGACCGATTCACACGGTCCAAATTTATCGGGGTGTTTGCGAAGAAGGAAACGCTGAAGCTTCCAGCTACGAGACACTGCGGCGCACTTATTCTAAGTACGGATGTTAGTGACGGCGAAGGGATTCATTGGCTAACCGTTTATTTTAAAAATAGGGAACGAGTGTACTATTTTAATACACTGAGGGGGGGCATCCTTGGAATAAGGGGACCATCCTTGGAATGCATTATTGTAAAATTTCTCGAGCAATTGCATATTCCCTAAATTGTCTGGAACCCTTACCGATTCCAGGGCTTGTATAGTAATACCTGTGGCATGTACTGCCTATCCTTTCTCATGCATATGGCCCGCGGATATGAATTTACAAATTTTTTAAAGTTATTCGATTTGTGTGACGCTGAACGAAATGATATTCTGGTATGCAAGAACATAAAAAATCGGTTGCCGTTTGTATGCACTCGTTGTATTGTGTGAAGTTTTATGCGAATCAATTGTAGCAATATTGTATAAAATTATAAAATGTACCAATAACATTAGTTTGTGTGGCGTTTGAGAAAAAGGTTTATGTTCTGGAGCTTATTTAAAAATGTAATAGATGTTAATTCTGTAACTAAATTAAGTTGGATATATTACGTAAAAATGTGTTGTATACAGTAAACGCTCTTATGTATTAATTTATAAAATATTCCTCATAGCTTAATCATTTAATAAAATGTTGAAAATATAAGGCTTATTCTTACCTGACACACACACAAGAAAAACGAAAAAACTCACATCACTTCATCGACGACCCGGGAGTCGTAGGACCGAGTGTCCAATAAAACTTCTACCCCCGTGTCCAAATTACCGTCCACGATTTGAGTTTCTTCAAAACTATTATGAAAAGATTCTATACCACGATCCAGCTCCGCTAGGGTCCTTTAAGAAAAAAAAAAGGCACGGTTGAAGACAGAAAACTTTAAATTATTTTATGATCAGTTCGTATATTTTTTCTGAAGAAAGTTTCCAGGGCTCTGAATTATGAATTTATTTATCCGCTTCAGATATAATCAATGTTCGTTCTTATCATATATACCCAGGGTACCCATTTATCATCGAATCACTTTCTTTATTTTACGATGGATGATCAGCTGGAGTTTACTGTGCGTCGCCTTCCGTTACCGGGTCTCGACCGGGCCGATGGATTCGTAGTCAGCAACGTTAACCACGACAACCCCGAGGCGCGTATATATATATATATAATGAACACCTGAAGCGAATAAATAATACATTATAAGGACATACATAAAAGCAATAAATTATTCGCCTTTGAAAATTTACTTCTCTTAAATACTGCGACAAAAGGAAATGAAAGAAAACGGGGAAAATTCATGAATTTATTACTATGAAAAGGAAGATCAATTTTTGTAATTCGACACAAGATTCGATTGAAATCAGAACTTCGCCAAAAGGAAAAGTAGGGGTTAGATTAGCTTCTGTTCGATCAAATTAGAATTGACGAAAAAATTTTCCTTTTTAGGCTCCCAACATTACCTTTGGGGACGATTAAATTAGAATTGACTTAAAAATTATGTCCGTCTTAGGCTCCCAACTTAATTCCCTTCCAACATTTTTTTACTTCATTTTAATATTATTTCACACAAACACACACTCCCACACACACACACACACACATATATATATATATATATATATGACTTATATATAGGAAGAGAGAGAGAGAGAGAGAGAGAGAGTTACAAGGAGTTACAAGGACAAGTTGAAGCATCAAAAATCTTTCGATCCACTCAGGGAGGTTCCTGTTATTGAACTGATTCATTTTTAACCTATTCTCTATCTGAGAGAGAGAGGGAGAGAGAGATCGACGCCTAAACAACCAGGGTACCCGATCAAATAATAAACAATAAGTAATTTACGCACCCAGGTCATTCACATGTACTTTGGTACACTCTTTGTATGGTATCTGGTAAAAGTTACTGAAAATTATTCTCGATCTATGGGAAAATTATTGAGTGTCCAGTTAGGTTAATTGAATACCCGGTTAGGTTAATTAATTTCCCGGTTAGTTCAATTGTACGCGTTTGACGAAGGGTCAGGTTAAATCGTGATAATTTTTGTCAAAACTAACAAATATGACCCAAGGAGTTACAAGGATAAGATGAAGCTTCAAAAACCTTTCGACCAACTCAGGGAGATTCACGTTATTGAACTGGTTCACTTTTAACCAATTCTTTCTCCGAGAGAGAGAGAGAGAGAGACGCTTAAAAAAGACAGGGTACCCGGTCAAATAATGGTTAGGTTAATTGAATGACCAGTTAGGTTAATTGATGGCAAGGTTAGTTCACATGTAAGCGTTCACATGTAAGCGTATAAAAACACTCAACCGTGTGTATATGTATATATATATATATATATATATATATAAAATTAAGTATGTGTAATATATGCATCTCACATCGTGATTACAACTTACATATATCCTCTGCTTCTTATACGTCTGGAGACGAAAACATTTCTGTTTGACTGTCTGTATTCATTACGACTAGCAACGTGTGATTATCCACCTGGAAAAATAACAACTAATATGATCTCGAGATGTACAGTACTTTGACCCCTTTTATATGTGGGGCAATGTTCCAAATCGTGACATGGTTCTGAGATCGGACGAGCAATCGACAACTCGATGACTTCCTGATTAGAGGATAACGTCTCTGTGGGCGTGGCTTTGTCATTTGTATGTGAGTCTAAGGCCCAATTCAAGTGAAGTAGGACTGGTCATCAACTCGAGACTTTCTGATTGGTCGATATCGTTTCTGTGGGCGTAACATTGTCAAATTTGGTTTAAGCAACCCTCAGATTTTTTTAATTTCATTGGTGGACGCTGAACATAATTAATTTAAATTAATTTTTCGCACTATTTTAATATCGCATTATTATTATTATTATTATTATTGCTATTATTATTTTAGGCCAATAAATGTCTACGTCCCTATAGCTACATTTGCACATTTTCATAATTAACCACTTTATATACCTAAGAAGCACTTTCGTGTGAAAATGAAAAAATCTGGCTTAACAGTTATGTTACATTATAAAAGTATTAATGCTTGCGTCCCTATTTTGGGCCCACGAGATTTCTTTACGTAACGCTACCCCTTTCCAGGTGTTCAGGCGTCCTACTGGCGCCAGTGCTTATTGGCTTACACTATGAAAGGTAAATCTGTTTGAATGGATTGTGAAATAGAAAATCGGATATAACACTGGTATGCATATGAAATGTTTTTGTCTGCTGTGAGGGTTTTTTCAACTCATATTATATAATTCGACCATGCTGAATTCGAAAATGACATTGGTTTTCCGCAATCAGGTCAGGTTTTTTCTCTATTGGCCATTTATTATAAGTCCAATTTTATCCCCAAATTAATTGATTTTTTTAGCTTAAACTGTAGATACGAGTAATATTATAAGAACACTCGTGAAAAATGAAAACATTGTGTGAATAAATACTTTTATTCATACAATGAATATGGAAAAAAGTTTATTGAGGAAGGAATGAAGTTTTTTTGGCTTCCGTCTGTGTTTTTCTTCGGGCACGTCTCGCTTCAAACACCAGCAATAGTCCGCCAGCATATTGATATCCCAGTTTCCCTGGTACCTCTCTTCCATTATTTTGATATCTTGGTGAAATCGTTCACCCTGTTCCTCACTATAATCCCCGCAATTTTCAGGAAAATAGTCCAAGTGGGACCAAAAAAGTGCATTTTTATGGACATGCGCGACCCATGAGCTTTGAAAGCTTCCATCAAGTTTTCGACAACGGACTCGTATTCTGGACTTCTACGCTTGCCAAGAAAATCAGTGACAACTGATTTGAATGCCTGCCAGGCATTCTTCTCAGTTGGAGTCATTGCGTTTTCGAACTGAGTATCCTTGATCAAAGTTCAAATTTGAGGACCATCAAAAACCCCAGCATTTAGTTTAGCATCAGATATATGAGGAAATTTACTCTCGAGATATCGGAATGCTGAACCCTCCTTATTCATTGATTTGATGAAATTTTCATCAAGCCCAGCTTAATATGAAGTGGTGGGAGCAAAATTTTTGTTCGTGGTACAAGGGGCACTGAAACGACATTATGCGACCCAGGTTCAAAATTCTCTCTGGATGCCCATTCACGCTGTGCATAGTGCTTCTCATCCGCTCGGCTATCCCATTTGCAGAGGAAACATGGGTGTTTCGTGTATCCCCCTTGCATTCCCAATACAAATGCCACAATCTGAAAAAAAATGAAAATATTTAAAGAATTTAGAGAATTTGTTCTATCAGATAAAAAAATCTATGCATTGGACTGTATCACTTCTGTGGGGAAGTTAAGTGTTCTTATACGCTCTCAAATAACCTTTGGAAAAACAACATAGTCAATAGCAATAGTTTACTTATGATATTAGTATTACCTTCAAATCTCCACAGATCCTCCAGTTATGTTGGTCGTATACGAGAGCATCCAGTAAAATTTTCATGTTATCGTAGCTCTCAGTAAGTTGTACGGAATGTGCTACAGGGACTGATGCAACCCTATTCCCAATGTTGAGAAGTACTGCTTTCAAACTTCGTTTAGACGAGTCTATAAATAGCCTCCATTCTGATGCGTTATATGGCAGGCCCAAGGATTCGATTAGCCCCTCAACATTGCAGCAGTACACTAAGGAAGAGGTATTTTCTGCACTGCAAAAAACTTGCGGAATTCTTCCTCTCGTTTCCTATACCAGGAGAATGTTGTTCCCGGAGCCAGCAAGTTGTCCTCTCGAAGTCGTGAGCCCAAGATCTCGGCAGCTAATTTGGAAAGTCCTAAATCCCTGGTAAGATCATTAAGTTTGGCCTGGTTGAGAGGCCTCGGCTCATTTGAAGCGGTATTTTGAAGTATATACGACTGGGACTGGTCATTGGCATTGGTCATTGATTCATCATCAGAATCATCGAAGTCCAGGGTTTGAGGTGGGTCGGGTATTGGAATTCCAGGACCATGGGGTACAGGTCTCATAGCAGAAGGAATGTCAGGGTATACAACAATGTGTTTATTCTTCTTGTTAACTCCTGAAAATAGAAACACAGAAACATGGATATAAAACTTGCATATGAAATAGAAGAAGCATTCAGACAGTGGGGGCTCGTGAGGGAAGGCTGCGGTCTGTAAGATATGAAATAAGTCGATGGAGTCTGTATATTTTCTTTCTTTTTCATTCATATTGTCCCTTCGGGGACAATATGAATGAAAAAGAAAGAAAATATACAATCATTGTATATGTAAATGTAACTTGTATAACAATATGTATGTGTAAATGTATTTTCTATAACAATATGTATATGTAAATGTATGATTACCATTATGGTGAATATTATGCTATATATGGTGGATATTACATTATGGTGAATATTATATCGTTTCATACGAGGATTTCAAAATATTTAAGAAAAATAAATTTATAAGCCCACCTTGGAGGTTTGTCATGCAGAAATAGCAATCTGTCACGTGATCCTTTCCTTCTCTCCAAATCATGGGAATTCCAAAAGGCAAAGATTTCGCTCTGCCTTTGCTCCATCTTCTCAAATTTTCAATGCCCGTCTTGCAGCACATATGAGGGGCGAAATTTTTGTCCTGGTCCCCTAGCTTAATTCCAAAGTATGCTCTATACATTGTCTTCACAAATTTAGTGATTTGGGACTGGTTATTTGGCATGGTAACCGTCCCACATATGTAGCAGAATCTATTGGGATCATTTTTACACGCTCTATTCATTATGAAATATTTTATCTATATGCCTGAAAAGTAAAAAAAGATATTATACAAGTGAAACAAGTGATGATAGATGTTACTGTTCCAATTCCGCTTTGACAAAATCACGAAAAATTCTATTTTACTTATGAGGCCATAGCCGGATAACCTGAGCTGATTGAGAAAAACGGATTGCAGATTCGAAATCAGCAGGAAAAACTCAATAAGAATCACTTACAAAACCCTTGACAGCAAAATTGATGCATACCAGTGTAATAAAGAATAATAAGAGAGAGAGTGAGAAAAGAGAGAGAGAGAGAGAGAGAGAGAGAGAGAGAGAGAGAGAGAAGGTTATTTTATCTTTCGTATACGGGCTTAGGAAATTTTTGGGTTCATTAATTCGGACTGACTCCAAAAGAAACAGGTGTCTTAATTCATAAAAAAAAAAAAATTTGAGGATTGTGTTTAGGTACACACTTAGATAATATCATGGAGAAAAGGTGTTAGCAGAGGGGAAAAGGTTATTTTATCTTTCATTGGGGTCAGGTAAAGCAAATATTGACGTCAATAAGTCGCTTTATTGAGATTTGACTTGTCGTTATATACTGTGTGTATAATATTTGAATTTACATGGCATTAATTAGAAATATATACATACTCGTGTGTGTGTGTGTGTGTATATATATATATACACATATATATATATACAGATATATATATATTTTCTGATCTTTAATATGCTTTATTGAGATTTGATTTGCTGTTAAATACTGTACGTTTAATATTTTAATTTACATGATATTAAATGAATATATATATATATATATATATATATATATATATTTTACTGCAAACAACACACAGTATAATTAATGTAAAGAACGACGCTTGTGTAGAAGCGCGTTCCGAACAAGATGAGAATGGAGAATGACAAATGAAAAATGAGACACCTCCCAGGAATCGAACCCGGGATCATCCAATTGCCGGTCGGATATGCTAACCACTGCACCAAGAACCCCGATCAGTCAGTACTCGTAATTCTCCTACATACGAGCAGAATCAAATGCCCTGAGGGGGCACCTTCTCATGCCGTACATATATACATTTTAACTGCAAACAACACACAGTATAACTAATGTAAAGAACGACGCTTGTGTAGAAGAGCGTTCCGCACAAGATGAGGTGGAGAAAGAGTAAATGAAAAATGAGGCACCTCCCAAGAATCGAA
Source organism: Bathynomus jamesi (assembly GCA_023014485.1). Taxonomy (NCBI): domain Eukaryota; kingdom Metazoa; phylum Arthropoda; class Malacostraca; order Isopoda; family Cirolanidae; genus Bathynomus; species Bathynomus jamesi. The sequence continues at coordinate 245,967 of JAJOZX010003797.1, forward strand.
CCCGGGATCATCCAATTGCCGGTCGGATATGCTAACCAATGCACCAACGACCCCGATCAGTCAGTACTCGTAATTCTCCTATATACGAGTACTGATTGATCGGGGTCCTTGGTGCAGCGGTTAGCACATCTGACCGACAATTGGATGATCCCGGGTTCGATTCCTGGGAGGTGCCTCATTTTTCATTTGCTCCTTCTCCCTCCTCATCTTGTGCGGAACGCTCTTCTACACAAGCGTCGTTTAATTATACTGTGTTGTTTGCATTTAAAATGTATATATGTATGGCATGAGAAGGTGTCCTCTCAGGGCATTTGATTCCGCTCGTATGTAGGAGAATTACAAGTACTGACTGATCGGGGTCCTCGGTGCTGTGGTTAGCATATCCGACCGGCAATTGAATGTTCCCGGGTTCGATTCCTGGGAGGTGCCTCATTTTTCATTTGCTCGTTCTCCCTCCTCATCTTGTGCGGAACGCTCTTCTACACAAGCGTCGTTCTTTATATATATATATATATATATATATATATACTCAAAAGAATCAACTCTTCCGATCAGAAGGCAAATAGAATTAAAAGTTGAGGTGTGACGAGGCAGTTGCGATCGATTCTCCTTGGCATGATTCGCTTTGTCAAAGGAATTGGACGTTAATTCCCCATATTTCTGAAATGACTAATGAATATCTCGACTCTCCATTCATCTGCTATTTGATATTTACCTATAAAGTACGTAAACATATATATATATATAGATTTCTCCTACTATTATTATTGATGATCGTATATATACATATATATATGTATATACAGGGTGTCCCATAAGTCAGGCATCATAGGAGAAAATCATATTTTTCTATTTCTACAAACCATAATTCATATTTTTCTATTTCTACAGGCCATAATGTCTGTGAGCAAGGAAGAACGAATTCAGATAATTCTACTCATAGGAAATCGGAGTCAAAGAGAGGCCGCTGCTGAATTTAACAGACTGCATCCAGACCGCGAGTCAATAACAGAGTTGTGTTAGCAGACTTGTTGCAAAGTTTAAGGAAACTGGATCCATAGAAGATAAACCACGCAGTGGACCTTCAAGGAGGTCCACTGACGATGATACAGCGACTGCTATCCTGGCTCATTTTAACAGAAGTCCCAATAAGTCTCTTCGGCGATTGTCTGCCGAGAGAGGAGTGTCGAAAAGTAGTATCCATCGCATTCTTCAGGGCTCACAAATGACATCCATATAAACTTGAGATCCTACAGAAATTAAGCGAAGATGATCCTGACCGGCGGATGGAATTTTGTGAATGGGCTACGGGACAATATGCTCGGGATGCCAATTTACCGTCCACCACTCTGTTCAGTGACGAGGATGTTTTTTATGGAAATGGTGAGGTAAATCGACAGAACACCCGCTACTGGTCTCAAAACAACCCTTACTGGTATACCTCTTCAAAGAAACAAGGTGCATCTCGGGTGATGGTATGGTGTGGCATTTGGAAGGACCGCATCATAGGCCCCCTCTTTTTCGATGAACATGTCACTGGAGGTACCTACCTACGTATGCTCAAGGAAGAAGCATTTCCCAGTGTCTTGAATGAAGAAGGAAATTTCCCAACATGGTTCCAGCAAGACGGCGCTCCTGCATATTACAGCACCCAAGTAAGGGAATACCTGTACCAACATTTCCCTGGTCATTGGATAGGACGTCGAAGACCTGTGGAATGGCCAGCTAGAAGCAGGGATCTCACACCACTTGATTTTTATCTCTGGGGCCACTTGAAAGCGCTGGTATACGCAGAGAAAATTAGGAGTGTTGAACAATTGCGGTGGCGCATTATTGGGGCATGTAACACCATCACTGCTGATATCATTCACCGTGTGCTTGCTGACTGGGTATCACGTCTGAATTTGTGTATTGAAAACAATGGTGGACATATTGAGCACGTTCTGTAAATAAAAGCTTTTGTTTTGTCTTTTTTTATTATTTTTCCAATGATGTCGGACTTATGTGACACCCTGTGTATATGTAAAGAACGACGCTCGTGTAGAAGAGCGTTCCGCACAAGATGAGGGAGGAGACCGAACAAATGAAAAATGAGGTACCACCCGGGAATCGAACGTGGGATCATCCGATTGCTGGTCAGATATGCTATCCACTACACCATGAACCTCGATCAATCAGAAGTCGTAATTCTCCTACATACGAGCAGAAACCAATGCCCTGAGGAGGCACCCACGCATGCCGTACATATATACATTTTAACTGCAAACAACACACAGTATAATTAATGTAAAGAACGACGCTTGTGTAGAAGAGCATTCCGCACAAGATGAGGAATTACGACTTCTGATTGATCGAGGTCCATTGTGTAGTGGGTAGCATATCTGACCGGCAACAGTATGCTCCCGGGTTCGATCCCGGGTGGTACCTCATTTTTCATTTGTTCGTTCTCCCTCCTCATCTTGTGCGGAACGCTCTTCTACACAAGCGTCGTTCTTTACATTAATTATACTGTGTGTTGTTTGCAGTTAAAATGTATATATGTACGCCATGCGAAGGTGCCCCCTCAGGGCATTTTGTTTCTGCTCGTATGTAGGAGAATTACGACTTCTATTTGATCGAGGTCCATGGTGTAGCGGATAGCATATCTGAGCGGCAATCGGATGATCCCCGGTTCGATTCCCGGATGGTACCTCATTTTTCATTTGTTCGTTCTCCCTCCTCATCTTGTGCGGAACGCTCTTCTACACAAGCGTCGTTCTTTATATTAATTATACTGTGTGTTGTTTGCAGTTAAAATATATATATATATATATATATATATATATATATATATTCCTCGCTTAAAGTGTGTATTTTTGGCGTATATAGATTTTTTATACTATTATTATTTTGATTGTATATTTATCTCCTACATATTTGGAATATGTGTATGTTAAATAATTGATTCCATGTTAAATGGAAATGTTGTCCCCTGCATGATTGAGGCTAGAAGAATTAATCTGACAAAGCCTTTGAAATCGGCGGAACGCAGAAGGAACGCAGGCGGAACGCGCCGGAACGCTGCGCAATTAGGGCCATGAAATTTTTTCCTACTCAACATCTCGTCAGGGAATGTTTGTTTGTAAAGGAGTGCGTGGAGGAAAATGCATCCTTTTTTCTTTTTTCTTTTTTCTTTGTGGGCCAATTTTTAAGACCCTATTGAACCGAGAGAAGCGTGAGGAGCAGGAGGTCCAAATACTCTATGGATATTCTGGCGAAAGCATTGCGGGCTTTCGTGGCTCAAACGATGTAATGGACAACGTCATAGGACTAAACTGCGTAAAGGCGCACATACACTGCGAGGTGAAAGCAGCATCACGTGCAGATGAGAAGGAACGGGTATGGGTAGTGAGCCTTGTTGATGAATGGCGTGACAAGTGGTATTATATCATGTTACATCACACCGAGTACGCATACCCTGCGTTTGAGAATATAAATCTTGTAATTATGGATAGCCTAAAATATTTTTATTACGTTCATATATATCATGATGAGGTTCGCAGTGAGGTTGTGGCTAGAGGCTTGTGAGAGTTTTTAATAGAGTTTTGGGATAAGTATCGCTTGTTAAGCGAAAATGACAGATATGGACACATGTTTCTCTCAAATAGAGCGCCGGAGTGTTAATAGAATGTGCGTAGTTCGAGAAAATACAATGTTGAATACCCCTGAACGAAGATATATGGTGCACATTCCGAGGAGTGGGAGTGATAAAACATTAAAGCCGATATTACTTCATGTATCGCAGATGGAAAAATTCTCGGAACGATTGCCTGCTATAATGCGATACAAGTATTCATATGATTCTTTCATGTTGGAACAACCCCGTGCACGAATCACTAACACTTGGTATAACGCGCCCGTGTGATTCATCCCCCACACCTCCCCCCGAGCCAAACCATTTACATGGTAAGGTAGGCTAAATGATTTGAGCGTAAAAATATCCTTAGCCTACCTTACCCTGTAAATTTTCAGTATCTTCCGACTTTACTTAAAGCAATTGGTATCAATGTAGTCTTTAAGTTAAATCACGCCTAATAAAGAATAGCCCGGATTATGTGGTTGGTTGTGTGTATTCGATCGAGTGTACACAATGTGACTCAGCATACTATATATAGGCCAAACGGGTAAAACGTTAGATATTAGGGTAAAACAGCATAAATATGCGTGTAGAACAGCAAATAATTCTAATGCATTGTTTAACCATATGTAAAGATGTAATCATAGTATCAAGTGAGATAGTTCTAAAGCGCTCGTTAAAAACAGAGATATAATTGAAAGGAATATTCTAGAATGTGCATTTATCCATTTTAAAAATAATTTCACTAATAGTGCAGGAATGTATAAAATTGATAATATCCTGTTAAAATACCTTTAGCCTCTAATGAACTCTTGTTAATCATGTGCTAATCTTTTTGTTTTTCTGTCCCGTTGTATATATTTTAGTAAGCTCGCCTTCTCCTTTCATTCCCTGACGAGGTGTACTTCTGAATACACAAAAGGCCTTGGAATCATTTTTCTTTTTCCTTGTGAGTTTGCATCATATACATACATACATATATATACACATATATATATATATATATATATATATATATATATATATATAGTTACGATAGGGTAAAGGTAAAGGTGTTGTTGTCTTAGACAGACAAGACTATTTAAATAAAATGTACAATTTACTTTCTGATTCTACTAAGTTTTTGAAACTGCAGACTGATCCATTTAAATATATTGTGAAACTGGAGGAGAGAATCAACAACTTTTTACGTTCACTCAAAAGTCGTGGGCTTTTGATCAACTATTACGATAAGCTTTTTGCTTCAGGTACTAGCCCAGGGGTTGTTTATGGCCTACCTAAGACCCATAAACCTGGAGTTCCGCTTCGTCCCATTCTAGCAGCCATAAACACTCCAAGTTATAACCTCGCAAAATTTTTGGTCCCAATCATAGACCCTCTCACACGTAGTCATTTCACTTTGCAAGATTCATTTGAATTTGTTGATTGTGTCACCAAGTCGAAGTTTAAGGATTGTTTCATGGCTTCCTTTGATGTTCAGTCTTTGTTTACCAATGTACCTGTTTCAGAAACTTGTGATATTATTATAAATTCTTTGTTTGGTTCTACTAATGACATTTCGGGATTAAGCAGACAATTGTTTTCAAAACTTTTAAAGTTATCAGTCCAGGATACCATATTCTTTTTTAATAAGGAACTTTTCCACCAGCACGAGGGAATGGCAATGGGTTCGCCACTTGGTCCGTCCTTTGCTAACAGTTTTCTTTGTTTTCACGAGGAAAAGTGGCTGAGGGAGTGCCCGCTTGATTTTAAACCTATTTTATTTAAACGTTATGTAGATGATTGTTTTGTCATTTTTAAGCATAAAGATCACGCCCTTTTATTTTTAAATTACATTAATACTTAGCATCCTAATATTAAATTCTCTATGGAAGTAGAACAATACAATAAAATTTCGTTTCTTGATGTTACCATAAATAAACATAGTACTGGCTTCTCAACACAAGTATATAGAAAACCAACTACTACCCAACTCGGTACTCATTTTTTCAGCAATATTCCACTTAGTTTTAAGCTGGCTAGTATTAAAAGTCGTATTTTTAGAGCCTATCACCTTTGTTCAAATTGGTCTTTATTTGACTTAGAAATTCAGTATCTTAATAGATTCTTTAACTATAATTTTTATTGTACTTTGACTTTTGAGACTTTAATTTCTAAATTTTTAAATAACCTATATTCACCTGAAATAATTCAGTCCACGGTTCCGAAACAGAAGGTTTATCTTAAGCTTCCATTTTTAGACCAACTAACTTTTCAACTTAATAAAGATGTCCACTCTATTTTGGACAGACACTTCCCTCAATGCAACTTTATAATCATTAATTCTAATTCTAATTCTCTGCGATCCTTTTTTCGCCATAAAGATCACCTCCCCGTGCTTTTGAGATCCTTTATTATTTATTTATATACATGTGCGACCTGCCAAAGTCGTTATGTGGGGCAGACTGCCCTACAGTTAAAACTTAGGATTTCGAAGCATTTGGGTTTTTCTTATCGAACTTCTTGCCCTCTTTCCACTCCTGAATCCTCTGTTGTTCGGCATCATTCAGAGACCCATGACCACCCGTGCCCCCAAGACTCCTTTGCGATTTTGTCGTCTGCTTCTAATTCACTTGATCTTAAAATTTTAGAATCCCTTTTTATCAAGAAATTAAATCCACAACTAAACGATAGCCTTTCCTCGATAAAATTACATACTTCCAAACCAACCAACACCTTTTTAACGCAACTAACGCACTAACTTAAGTTGTTTTTCTTTCCTTTCTCTCCACTTGTCATTTGTAACTTTTACCATCCAGGTCAGTCATTTTTTTAAAAAAAATATTTAAATTTTGAACTTTTAAAATTTTTAAACTTTTAAAAAAAATTTAATTTTTGAAATTTTAGTTTTTTGTTTTATTTTTACTTTCATTTTGTCTTATAATCCAGATAGTTTTTTTTTAACTTAACTTTTTTAACTTTTTTGTATTAGGTTTTATTATTGTACAGTTTATTTATGACATTTGTATTTACTTTAGTTTTATGATTGTTTTTTTAGATGCTTCTATTTAGTCACTGAAGATGGCCCCTGAGTGGACCGAAACGTTTGGCCAATAAGTGTTGAGAGTCGTATCTCGTTTCATATTCCTATTATATATATATACAGGGTGTCCCATAAGTCCGGCATCATAGGAAAAATAATAAAAAAATGCAACACAAAAGCTTTTATTTACAGAACGTGTTCAGTATGTCCACCATTGTTTTCAATACACAAATTCAGATGTGATACCCAGTCAGCAAGCACACGGTGAATGATGTCAGCAGTAATGGTTAGGGCGGAGTGAAAAACTCATTTTTCGAATTTTCAAATTGGCTAGTGTGGAACATGTGTGGAGTAGTGAGGAAATAAGCTGGTATAAATTTAAAATCATAACATTAATATCTTCAGGTGCCACAATGACCTTCAATATTGAAAAAAATTGAAAAAAGCAGATTTTAACCAATAATTACAGAAGAGTCCACGATGCACAATAGACAAGAATTTATTCACACTTGTATAAAAATAGCTCAGTCAACCTTTAAAAAAAGTTTCTATTCTCTAAAAACAGTTTTCTATAGTCAGCTCACTCAGCTGTCACGTGAGTACCTCGGTTCAGTGTAGCTGTCGCTCTCGTAGCAGGTGGGTGTTCTGTTGTTGGCGTTACTCAGATAGTCTAAACTATATTTATTATATATTTTGCATTTCTGTATTGTGTTGCCCTAAGTTTGCCATGTACTATTAACTGAAATTAACGTACAATTGATATTAGCTCTTTCTTTTTCAGATTTGTATACTTTCAAAATGTCTCGAGTTTGTGCAAAATCAACCAGGGCCTCAACTGAGTGCCCCATGTTTGGTATGGGGGAAGATTTGTGGCACAGGAATCTTCCTACATACGAAGGAGTTTTTAAATATTACTTGTTTGTAAGAAACGATTTGAAACAGAATACTAATAAAGATCCTTCAATATCTCAAATATTAGAACGTTGTTGATAAATTGAAAACAATTTGGGAAAGTGCTTCCGTCCCAATTCTGTCAGACAGGCGAATTGAAACAATGTTCAGAAGCTACCACGAAAAGTATCGTGTCATTATGAAGCCATACCAAAGCAGAAAAAATTCTGAAGCTTACAAAGCAAAGATTGATATGTTCAAAAAAGAAGCACACACGAAACTTTTTGACATTGCAGCGTGCAAGTGCAAAGTACTAACACAATGTTCTTGTCCCAAAGAAAAAACGGTTCCAAAGGAAGAAGTGACGTTCCTCTTAGATCAAAGGAGTGAAAGAAAACTGTTTATTGATAGAGTAGATATTACACTCTCAAAGAAAAAGCATCTACGTTGCTAAGAAAGCAAAAAGAAGCTGTGAGGCTCACCAAAGAATCTTCACAGGAGAAATTGCAGGATACAAATGTTGAATTATCATCATCGACATCAAATAGTGAAAGTGAATCTGGCGAAATATCAGACGATACATTTCCAGAGCCAGTTAGCTCGAAGAGAAAGCTCGAACAACCTGAAGAACAATTATTCAAGAAAAGGAAAACTACAAATCTACCTTCAGTGGCTACTGCTTGTGACAGGACTGCAGTTTCAGATCGAGCTGCAGCATTCATTGTTAGTGCAGTATTGCAAGATATTGGAGAAGTTTCTATTGACAATACATCTGAAGTAGTGGATAGGAGTAAAATCAGAAGAGAAAGACAAAAGAAGAGATCAGAAATTATGAAAGATCAAAATCAGGTCCCAATCAGAGGAATCTATTTTGATGGTCATAAAGATTCTACACTCTTCCAAGAAAAAAAAGAGTCCAAAGTATATCAGAAGGTAACAGAAGAACATATCACTTTAGTGAGAGAACCTGGTTCAGATTATTTGGGCCATTATTCTGTGAATTCTGGACCAGCTGAAGAAATATGTAAAGGAATGTTTGAGTATATTGGAAATAATGACATGAACCTGGAAAACCTTGTTGCCATTGGATGCGATGGTGCAGCAGTCAACACTGGAGAAAAGGGAGGCGTTATAAGGCTTATAGAATTGAAGCTGAAGAAGCCAGTTCAACATTTAGTGTGCCAGCTCCATGCCAATGAATTGCCATTACGCCATTTAGTTGCAAAGCTGGATGGAAAAACATCTGGCCCCCGCGGATTCACCGGTCCTATTGGCAGGGAATTAGAGAACTGTGAGAGTCTTCCTATTGTCGAGTTTGAAAGGATTGATGCTGAGGAACCAACTGTAGACTGTGAAGATCTTAGCACCGACCAAAAATATCTAATTGATATTCATCAGGCCATAACAAAGGGATAGTGCTCTCTAGATCTTGCTCATCGTAGTCCAGGCAAAATGGCACATTCACGATGGCTGACTACAGCAAATCGTTTGCTTCGTCTATACGTTTCAACTGTAAGTCCATCTGAGAACCTCATGAACATTGCTTCTTTTATAATGAAGGTCTACATCCCAATGTGGTTTTCTATTAAGCAAAGTACGTCTTTTGTCAATGGCTCAAAACATGTTTTCAAAACTATTGAACAACAAGAACACTGAATGACGAAGTAAATGATATTGTAAACCCTGTCATACAAAGAAATGCATTTTTTGCAAATCCAGAAAATATTCTAGCATCAATGATTCATGATGACCGCAGCGCCATAAGAGAATTAGCGTGGTAGGCGAATAAAGAAAGCAAGGCAAACAAACAAGGAAAAAGTTGTGAGGCGTTTCACAGTACCTGTTATTCAATTTGAAGCTACTGATTATACTGATTTAATTAATTGGCAAAAATGCATTGTCACTGAACCACCTGTGACAAGACACCTGACAGAAAATGAGATTGAAGAATTCATAGAAAACAAGAGTACCCCTCCATTCGAGAAATTCCCTTGTCATACACAAGTAGTAGAAAGAATGGTAAAATTAGTGACTGAAGCATCATCAAAAGTATTTGGATTGAACGCGCGAGATGGCTTCATAAGATCAACACTTCAGTCACGTAAAAAAATGCCATCATTCGAAAGTAAAGCTGAATATAAAGTTTAAATAAAACGTTAATAGAAAAAAACATGCGCAAGGATGGGTGGTTGGGAGGGCATGGGTGGAGCTCGACACGCAGCCACCTCCTCGTGGTGAGTTCTGGATTATTTAGATCATTAATCAAAAGGACATTGATCTAAATAAACTAAGAGCTGCGTAATTCAGTAACTATTTTGGTAATTGGAACACTTAATATATAATAATAACAAGTAAGTTTCAGTTATTGTACTAATGCAGAATATAAGAAAATCATTATATTTCACTTTTTTCGACGGCTTTGTGGCACCTGAAGATATAATTTCGCAGGACTAATATTTATGCACAGTCATTATCTATAGGACCCACATATTTTCCGCACTAGCCATATTTGAATTTCGAAAAAAGGTTTAAAAACCTCATTTTCGATCCGCCCTAGTAATGGTGTTACATGTCCCAATAATGCGCTGCCGCAATTGTTCAACACTCCTAATTTTCTCTGCGTATACCAGCCCTTTCAAGTGGCCCCAGAGATAAAAATCTAGTAGCGTGAGATCCGTGCTTCTAGCTGGCCATTCCACAGGCCTTCGACGTCCTATCCAATGACCAGGGAATTGTTGGTACAGGTATTCCCTTACTTGGGTGCTGTAATGTGCAGGAGCGCCGTCTTGCTGGAACCATGTTGGGAAATTTCCTTCTTCATTCAAGACACTGGGAAATGCTTCTTCCTTGAGCATACGTAGGTAGGTGCCTCCAGTGACATGTTCATCGAAAAAGAGGGGGCCTTGTTTCTTTGAAGAGGTATACCAGTAAGGGTTGTTTTGAGACCAGTAGCGGGTGTTCTGTCGATTTACCTCACCATTTCCATAAAAAACAGCCTCGTCTCTGAACAGTGGTGGACGGGAAATTGGCATCCCGAGCATATTGTTCCGTAGCCCATTCACAAAATTCCATCCGCCGGTCGGGATCATCTTCGCTTAATTTCTGTAGGATCTCAAGTTTATATGGATGCCATTTGTGAGCCTGAAGAATGCGATGGATGCTACTTTTCGATACTCCTGTCTCGGCGGACAATCGCCGAAGAGACTTATTGGGACTTCTGTTAAAATGAGCCAGGATAGCAGTCGCTGTATCATCGTCAGTGGACCTCCTTGAAGGTCCACTGCGTGGTTTATCTTCTATGGATCCTGTTTCCTTAAACTTTGCAACAAGTCTGCTAACACAACTCTGTGTTATTGGCTCGCGGTCTGGATGCAGTCTGTTAAATTCAGCAGCGGCCTCTCTTTGACTCCGATTTCCTATGAGTAGAATTATCTGGATTCGTTCTTCCTTGCTCATAGACATTATGGCCTGTAGAAAGAGAAAAATATGAATTATGGTTTGTAGAAATAGAAAAATATGAATTTCTCCTATGATGCCTGACTTATGGGACACCCTGTATATAATTTTTTCTTTCTCTTTTTGAGATTGACCGCCGTTTAAAACATAGAAAAGGTTCATATTACGGCGAAACTAAGCGACGCGAAGAAGCAGCGACAGTCGAAGGAATTCAAATATTGGAGCAACAGAAAAAGTAGCTCTCTCCGCAAGAATGGACCAAAGACGCTCCAAAACTAGGTGGGAATGCAATCCCTGGAAGCACTGCAAATGAGTACCGTACAGAGAAGAGGAGAGGAGGGAATACTGTGTGCTCGATAATAACATTTAAACTGGAGATATGCACGACAGTATCAAAGGGGAGGGGAATTACACTCTGCCTGAATGATAACCACTGGTGAAGAACGGAAGGTGCTGGTAGGAGAGGGTCCAGAATTCGTAAGTGAGAAGCAAAGACGGAGCCATAGACCTTGTAATCATAGTCAAGCTTCGACTGAACTAGAGAAGTGTACAGGCGAAGGAGCGTACTCCTTTCAGCGCCCCAAGACATGCGGAATAGATGGTCCAAAAGTGCAAGAGTATGCCGAGAAGAAAGTCTCAAGTTCTTCATGTGGGGTACGAAGACGGGAGTCGAGGGTGATACCCAGAAATTTAAAAGTGTCCCTTACTGGAATGGGGTTACCGGCTGAAAACAGTGAAGGAGGCGGTACGGAAGAAGTCTTACGTCTATGAAAAGACATGCACTTTGCACACTGTCTTGGCTGAAGAAAGACAGAATCCACAAACGTTGCCCATCTCTTGACAGCATTAACTACAAGCCTTACTTGACCTGTCGCCACTCGCAGAGAACTACCGGACCGGTAAACGGCGAGATCATCTACGAAGAGAGAACACTGTATTGTTAGGGGTAAAAAATGTACAACTGAATTCATAACCATAGAGAACCATAGGACGCTGAGGACGGATCCTTGTGGGACTCCCTCCTCTTTTGTGGTTACGTCGGAGAGAGTATTGCCAACGCGATCTCGGAAAGTACGGTCTCCTAAAATGTTATATGTAGATCAAAAGAGGAAGAAAGCCCACAAAACCCAGGGAACGGAGACGTTGGAGGACGTAAAACTTCCACATAGTATCATAAGCTTATGGATGTCAAAAAAGACAGCCACAGTAATATGTCTACGGGAAGATACAGTCTGGAGATCACGACTAAGCAGAAGCGAAGGATATGAGGTGCTGCAAAATTGACGAAAGTCAGACTGAGAAGGAGGAAGGAGCTCTCGCCACTCTAGGAAAAAAGACAGTCGGGAAACGACCATCTTCTCCATAATTTTACAGAGTTTGCAGCTGAGCAAAACAGTCGGACGAAAATTCTGAGGGAAGGAGGCGTCCTCGCCAGGCTTAGGAAGAGGGGCAACTATGCTTCACGCCATCGAATAGGAAATGCACCTTCAATCCAAATCCGGTTAAAAACTGTAAGCAGAAAAACAGCCGAAATATGCATTGAATTCAGCATTTTGTAGTGAATGCCATCAAGACCATATGCAGATTCTCTTCGAGAGGACAATGTAGATTTGATCAACAACCGATTGTAGGGGTGTTCATTGTTCGACCGGTCAAAATTAGGATCTTCGATCTCCATTGCACATTTTCCCAAACGGAAAGCCGGAGAATACCCTGTAACACTCGAAGTAGCGGCAAATGAAGCAGCCAAATTATTTACCACTTGCCAATCAAAAATGCCCCTGCTGTCGACGAGGAGGAACAAACTTGCAAGAGATGCAGCGAACTCGGTTCTAAACCGCGGCAAATGTGGTCGAAGATCTAATCCCGGAGACATACTTCCGGGCTTGTTTAAGGATATGGCGAGCTACTGCCCATGCCTTTTGCACGGCAATGCGGTTATTCGAAGTTTTGTGACGGTAGAACCGGCGAGTAGCGGTTTTCTTTCTGCGGACAGCCTCCGCACACTTCGGAAACCACCAAGGGACACGAACCAAACGAGAAGTGCGCTTTCGACTGGAAAGAGGCGTCTCTGCTACATCAAAAATCTTTGCACCCAGGAAATCAAAAGAACCGTCCACTGATGGGAAATAATGAGCGGTACAGGACACATTAGTTAAATTAAGGTCGAACTCCCAGTCGGCTTTAGGGAAAAGCAAACGGTAGGAAGGTGGCAGTTCGGTGTCGGGAACAATCGATGACAGCCGCGCCGGGAAATGATCACTCCCGTAATCATCCCCCTGGACTTCCGGGGAAATATCCAGGTGAACGAAGGTAGAACAAAAAGAAAGACGGGAAAAGGGGTCACTGTGGACATGGTAATAAGTAGGGGTTCCCAAATTAAGGTAGTGGAAAGAGTGGGATGACATCAGAAAAATCGAAGTACCAGCCACGAAAGTGTCCCGAACATCACCCAACACTCGGCTTCTACTATTAAAATCACCCAAAAGTAAAAATGGTCTGGGGAGTTGGTCAACAACTTCCACTAGCTACTCCCGAGAGACAGGGACGTGTAGTAGGGCGGAGTGAAAAACTCATTTTTCGAATTTTCAAGTTGGCTAGTGTGGAAAATGTGTGGAGTAGTGAGGAAATAAGCTGATATAAATTTAAAATCATAACATTAATATCTGCAGGTGCCACAATGACCTTCAATATTGAAAAAAATTGAAAAAAAAGCAGATTTTAACCAATAATTACAGAAGAGTCCACGATGCACAATAGACAAGAATTTATTCACACTTGTATAAAAATAGCTCAGTCAACCTTTAAAAAAAGTTTCTATTCTCTAAAAACAGTTTTCTATAGTCAGCTCACTCAGCTGTCACGTGAGTACCTCGGTTCAGTGTAGCTGTCGCTCTCGAAGCAGGTGGGTGTTCTGTTGTTGGCGTTACTCAGATAGTCTAAACTATATTTCTTATATACTGTATTTTGCATTTCTGTATTGTGTTGCCCTAAGTTTGCCATGTACTATTAACTGAAATTAACGTATAATTGATATTAGCTCTTTCTTTTTCAGATTTGTATACTTTCAAAATGTCTCGAGTTTGTGCAAAATCAACCAGGGCCTCAACTGAGTGCCCCATGTTTGGTATGGGGGAAGATTTGTGGCACAGGAATCTTCCTACATACGAAGGAGTTTTTAAATATTACTTCTTTGTAAGAAACGATTTGAAACAGAATACTAATAAAGATCCTTCAATATCTCAAATATTAGAACAAGTTGTTGATAAATTGAAAACAATTTGGGAAAGTGCTTCCGTCCCATTTCTGTCAGACAGGCGAATTGAAACAATGTTCAGAAGCTACCACGAAAAGTATCGTGTCATTATGAAGCCATACCAAAGCAGGAAAAATTCTGAAGCTTACAAAGCAAAGATTGATATGTTCAAAAAAGAAGCACACACGAAACTTTTTGACATTGCAGCGTGCAAGTTCAAAGTACTAACACAATGTTCTTGTCACAAAGAAAAAACGGTTCCAAAGGAAGAAGTGACGTTCCTCTTAGATCAAAGGAGTGAAAGAAAACTGTTTATTGATAGAGTAGATATTACACTCTCAAAGAAAAATGCATCTACGTTGCTAAGAAAGCAAAAAGAAGCTGTGAGGCTCACCAAAGAATCTTCACAGGAGAAATTGCAGGATACAAATGTTGAATTATCGTCATCGACATCAAAGAGTGAAAGTGAATCTGGAGAAATATCAGACGATACATTTCCAGAGTCAGTTAGCTCGAAGAGAAAGCTCGAACAACCTGAAGAACAATTATTCAAGAAAAGGAAAACTACAAATCTACCTTCAGTGGCTACTGCTTGTGACAGGACTGCAGTTTCAGATCGAGCTGCAGCATTCATTGTTAGTGCAGTATTGCAAGATATTGGAGAAGTTTCTATTGACAATACATCTGAAGTAGTGGATAGGAGTAAAATCAGAAGAGAAAGACAAAAGAAGAGATCAGAAATTATGAAAGATCAAAATCAGGTCCCAATCAGAGGAATCAATTTTGATGGTCGAAAAGATTCTACACTCTTCCAAGAAAAAAAAGAGTCCAAAGTATATCAGAAGAAGGTAACAGAAGAACATATCACTTTAGTGAGAGAACCTGGTTCAGATTATTTGGGCCATTATTCTGTGAATTCTGGATCAGCTGAAGAAATATGTGAAGGAATGTTTGAGTATATTGGAAATAATGACATGAACCTGGAAAACCTTGTTGCCATTGGATGCGATGGTGCAGCAGTCAACACTGGAGAAAAGGGAGGCGTTATAAGGCTTATAGAATTGAAGCTGAAGAAGCCAGTTCAACATTTAGTGTGCCAGCTCCATGCCAATGAATTGCCATTACGCCATTTAGTTGCAAAGCTGGATGGAAAAACATCTGGCCCCCGCGGATTCACCGGTCCTATTGGCAGGGAATTAGAGAACTGTGAGAGTCTTCCTATTGTCGAGTTTGAAAGGATTGATGCTGAGGAACCAACTGTAGACTGTGAAGATCTTAGCACCGACCAAAAATATCTAATTGATATTCATCAGGCCATAACAAAGGGATAGTGCTCTCCAGATCTTGCTCATCGTAGTCCAGGCAAAATGGCACATTCACGATGGCTGACTACAGCAAATCGTTTGCTTCGTCTATACGTTTCAACTGTAAGTCCATCTGAGAACCTCATGAACATTGCTTCTTTTATAATGAAGGCCTACATCCCAATGTGGTTTTCTATTAAGCAAAGTACGTCTTTTGTCAATGGCTCAAAACATGTTTTCAAAACTATTGAACTAACAAGAACACTGAATGACGAAGTAAATGATATTGTAAACCCTGTCATACAAAGAAATGCATTTTTTGCAAATCCAGAAAATATTCTAGCATCAATGATTCATGATGACCGCAGCGCCATAAGAGAATTAGCGTGGAGGCGAATAAAGAAAGCAAGGCAAACAAACAAGGAAAAAGTTGTGAGGCGTTTCACAGTACCTGTTATTCAATTTGAAGCTACTGATTATACTGATTTAATTAATTGGCAAAAATGCATTGTCACTGAACCACCTGTGACAAGACACCTGACAGAAAATGAGATTGAAGAATTCATAGAAAACAAGAGTACCCCTCCATTCGAGAAATTCCCTTGTCATACACAAGTAGTAGAAAGAATGGTAAAATTAGTGACTGAAGCATCATCAAAAGTATTTGGATTGAACGCGCGAGATGGCTTCATAAGATCAACACTTCAGTCACGTAAAAAAATGCCATCATTCGAAAGTAAAGCTGAATATAAAGTTTAAATAAAACGTTAATAGAAAAAAACATGCGCAAGGATGGGTGGTTGGGAGGGCATGGGTGGAGTTCGACACGCAGCCACCTCCTCGTGGTGAGTTCTGGATTATTTAGATCATTAATCAAAAGAACATTGATCTAAATAAACTAAGAGCTGCGTAATTCAGTAACTATTTTGGTAATTGGAACACTTAATATATAATAATAACAAGTAAGTTTCAGTTATTGTACTAATGCAGAATATAAGAAAATCATTATATTTCACTTTTTTCGACGGCTTTGTGGCACCTGAAGATATAATTTCGCAGGACTAATATTTATGCACAGTCATTATCTATAGGACCCACATATTTTCCGCACTAGCCATATTTGAATTTCGAAAAAAAGTTTAAAAACCTCATTTTCGATCCGCCCGAACGTGTAGTATATGGTATACTGTCGAAACAAGGAAAGTCAGGTAGAAACCACCTGCAAGGTAGACTGAAGTATGAATGGACGACAAGAGACAGAAGTATGAACAAGAATGGCAGAACCTCCTCGAAGACCGTGGGTGGGCAGCAGTTCGTAAAGGATACATAGCCAGTGGGAGAAAGCATACTCTGAGTACCCAAAATCGTTTTCTAGAGACAGATACAAGCTGGTTCGTACGAACGTAAAAGAAGAGAAAAGGCCTTCATACTTGGCACAAATGCTGCGGCAGTTCTAATGAATGACATAACGAAAAGTAGGTATTGGAAAAAAAATATACGTTAAAAGTTTAAAAATGAAAGTTAAAAGTTTGAAGTTCCTGCGGGAATCAGGCGGGCAAGCAGGGAGAGAAGTGGAAACAGGAATATGACTGTGAGGCTTCCGAAAACGACCCAGACGCACTCCTAAAAAAGGAGCAAGAACCGTGGTATGGTCAGAGCAAGGAGAGACAGAACCGGAATGAACGGACAATTGAGAACATAAGTACGCTGGGGGGCATCGGGAGGTCTAAAAAGGATCGAGAGCAAGTGTGCAAAGCCGATTGAAGAGAGTCCAACACCCTGAGTCTGCTCTCCAACTATTCAGTCACCAAGACTCGTAGTACACACAGGAGGAGGGCCAGAAGAGGATGGAGTCAC
This sequence comes from Bathynomus jamesi, assembly GCA_023014485.1. Taxonomy (NCBI): domain Eukaryota; kingdom Metazoa; phylum Arthropoda; class Malacostraca; order Isopoda; family Cirolanidae; genus Bathynomus; species Bathynomus jamesi. Next base: position 263,369 of record JAJOZX010003797.1, read on the forward strand.
CGACCTCGGAAAGAGAGGTAAAGTTGAGCATCGGGCAGGATTCGTAGGGGGACCACTGAACGTGGCAGGGGCAAACTACGGAGAGGAAACCAGACTCAAACAACGGCGGCGGCGGCGAGAATCCGGAGAACCAGGGAAGGCCTCCTCAGCCCCACGCTTAACACGCTCAGCCCAGCAGGAAGGTCCCCACAAAGGGGCAACCATGCAGACGACCCTGAGGAAGAAAGAATGCGGCGCGGAGGCGTTCGGGCAAGGGAATGACGAGGGAGAAACGAGTTGAGACTACTGAGGCCGATGCTGTGGGAACAAAACTGGGCCGAAGCGAGTGAAGAAGAAACCGAAGAAGAGATAAGGCAGTAGCAGAGTTCCGAAAACGATCATGTCGTGAACGAGAAGTACGAAGAATGTCAGCAAGCGTGACATGTTCTCGAACGAAACGCGCACGAACTTGAGCGTGAGCCTCAGGAAAAGTCATATGCTCCATGGTCTTGAGAGTAGCGACTTCAATTTCAAACTTATACGTAATACAGGATGCCGAAGAAGCTGGATGGTTACTACCACATTTGATACAAGAAGGGGAGTTAGAGCAAGGCACACCAAGGAAATCCTGGCCAAAATGAACTCAGACATGGGCAGACCGGTGACAACGAGGGCCAGTATGCCCGAATGTCTGGCAATTAAAACAACGGGTAGGAGGTGAGACATAAGGCCGTACAGCGAAACGGAACTAAGCGCTTCAGACATGAGCTGACAGCGACAGCTGGTCAAAAGTCAAGAGTAAGCGTGGGGTGGGCTGAAGACAGCCATCGACACGTTTCGTGAAACGATGCACAAAAGCCACCTTCCCCTCTACAAAACAGGAGCAGAGGTCAGATCGAGATCTGATGAATAAAGAGCCCGAAATATCCGCGTGAGAGGCCTGGGCGGAAGCCACAAGACTGCAAAAGACTGCAACACGACGAGAAAGCAAAGAACGAGAGGTAGTCGGTTTAACAACAAAAAATGTGACAGAAGGCGAGGGAGCCGAAAACGTTGTGACCAAGGAAACGAGCTTCCAAGACCGACAGGCTCGGCGGTGTCCAGAAGGAGGATAAACACTACTCCGAGGAAAAAATTCCTGAGGGTACCCCTAACAAGGAGTATAGGGTTCCAGAGTGGCAATGGTGGACATATGAGGACGAGAATCAGCCACCGTAGTGGAAGACTCCGAGAGAGAGGGCGGAGGGAAAGTAGTCAAGACAGGACCATTCCCGAAGAAGCCACAGGGGGTAAGGAGGGGATAAAAGTATCCGAACCCGTAGTCCGAATATCAGGTGCAGGAGTCGCAAATCGAAGAGAAGAAAAAGCTATGGCAAATGAAAAGAAAACTTCATCCCCCGCGCGCATCCAGACACCACCGACCCCAACAAGGGAAAGAAGAAACGTGGGCACACTCAACCCCACAGCCACTAGATGTCGCACAGGGGAGATATATACACACCCAGTCCCCATGCCAAAAAGGCGGCCATCCTCATCCCACGCACGGTGAGGAACGATGGGGGCAGGGCTTGGGTTTGGTTAAGTGACAAGGATGAACGAAAAACCTCCCCCACGCAAGGTACAAGGAAAGGGTGAAATCAAAGTCCAAAACCAAATCCAAATACGAGAAAAAAAGTAAAAAAGGGGGCGTGGAAAGGGTAAAAGAAAGAAACAAAAACAGGAGATCAGCCGGGTCCCCAAACGGGCCAATGGTCCACGAAGGCAAAGAAAGCCCTTACATCAGAGGAAGATGCATTCCACATTGGCCATAGACGGACGCGCCCTATAGCTCCGGACAAAGAGAAGGGATATATATATATATATATATATAAAAAAGAGTATATATGCAGTGCTGGACAAATTAGTTTATTTTTGTAACTAGTTACAGTTACAATTACTCTACTTCAGGAAACAGTTATTTATTACAGTTACATTTTCTTTTTATTAAAATGTAACTAGGCCTATTACAAAATTGCCCTAACTTAAATACATGGAAACAAATAACATCTTATACAATAAATTATAAAAGATTTGTTCAGCTTCACCATTGAAGCGTCCTATAAGGTTTTGTCACCTAAAGACGAGCGAAGAAGCCGGAAGATTAGCCCATGGAACTAAAAAGTTGTTCACATGCTCCTTTTGCTGGGATTAAAGTATTTAGCTCAAGAAAGAGTAACGATGGCGAGAGAGTGAAATGTAATGATTAAAAATATTTATTTCTGTTGCAATGTACTTCGTTACAATTACAATTACATTCTGCATATTTGTAATTTGTTACTCTCAATTTACTGAAAAAAGTAATTTGTAACTTGCAATGAATTATTTTCGTAACTATTACACCCAGTACTGTATATATATATATATATATATATATATATATATATATATATATATATATATATATATATATATGATGAATAAAACCACGAAGGAAAGGAAACACAAAATGGTGCTCAAGCGCTTTCGTCTAATGACATCCTCAGGAACACTGAAGTACATAAAAAGGTTAAGCCTATATATAGGTTACAGAAAGAAAAAAAAGAAAAAATAAATAACATACATACACACACACACACATATATATATATATATACATACATATCTATATATACAAATACATACATACATACATACATACATATATATACAATAAACAGAGAAGTAAAAATAATAAAAAATTAAAAATTAAAACCTTAAAGGATTACCAGTGAGGCGTACAGGTTTGTAAGGAAAAATATCGATTTTTAGCACAAGATCAAATGGATTATAAAAATACAAAATTATACTGGAACTCTGCCGGGTTTTAACACAATGCTGCCTATGGTCGGGTTTCGATATATATAAAAAAAAAAATAAAAAAAAAATAAAATGCAAATTAAAAGTTAATCGATTTTTAGCACAAGATCAAATGGATTATAAAAATACAAATTTATACTGGAACTCTGTCCGGGTTTTAACACACTGCTGCCTATGGTCAGGTTTTGATATATATAAAAAAATAAAATGCAAATTAAAAGTTAATAAAGTAGAAGACAAGTTTACCAAAGATTTAATGTTTTACCCTTCTTATTTAAATCTGTTTTAAAGGAATTCAACATAACAGGATCGAGTTGAAAAAGACCTTTGCTTATGTTGAAGTTATTTGAAAGTTGGATAATGGCAGACTCAAGAATATTTCTATTAACAATGTTGCTTGAATGGAATAAAACTGAAGCATTATTCCAATCAATATAGTGGGCTAACTCTGACAAATGGACAAAAAGGGCACTGGACAACTGTCCTGTTCTAACGGAATATTGATGCTGTTTTATACGTGGTTTTATTCATCATAAATATTTTTCACGTGTTACCTTCGTGAAATAATTTTCATATATATATATATATATATATATATATATATATATATATTTTAATGCAATTGAAACTGAAAAGTTTATTGCCATAAGGAAACAAAGTAATTTCCATAATGGCTGGTAATGACGAAAATAAAAATAGAACAAAAAATAAAAAGAAATATAAGTAATGAAATAGGTAATAATAATAATAATAATAATAATAATAATAATAATAACTATAAAAAATATACTAAAAAATAAAAGTGAAACCAATGAAAATACCAATAACGATATTAAATGGAGTTATACTATAAAATTTTTATACCATTCATCCCATAACCTAGAAAACATAAAGACGGATGAATAGCTTGCACAACTGGATAGCCTAAGCTTTGAATTCTTTGCATTAGACCGTATATAGCACATCTTGTTATCTCCGGGAGGCTAGAGATTTTGTTTAGGGAACATTTGCGAAGTTGAGCATCTTGGAGGTAACTTACGCAACAATCTTAAAGAACAGTTATAAAGCAAATTCAAGGTTCTGCCAAAACTTTTTGCTTTTTACTTAGCCCACAGTTGCTGCCCATAAATATTAGTGCACAGAGTACAAAAGTACAAAAGAGTCTTTCACGTCATTTGCACAGAATCTGAAGTTCCTTATAATGATACGTGCTTTCGCACATAAACTTCAATATTATTTTCTTATGTCTGAATAGCCACTAAAGTAGCTGGTAATAATTTGACCCAGATACTTAAATTCTTGTACTTGCTTTATTGATTCAACTTCCATTTTGAAAATAATATTAGCTGTTTGATTTGAGCTTTTGGATGAAATTGACCAACCTTAGTTCTACAGTAGTAACATTAAAAATGATTAGCAAATTTATTAAGATGATCCAAACCTTTAACAGAAGGACTTATAAATACAATATCATTGGCAGAGACTAAGTTATTCTCATGTTAGCTATACAGCATCCCATTCTTGCCTCATTAATAGGAGTAATTAAGCAATCAATATACACACTAAACAGCAGAGGAGAGAGCGAGGAGCTTTGTCTAATGCCACATGAAGAACCAAAACATTCTGATAATACATTACCCCATCTAAAACCCTAAATAGAAGTAAACGCTTCACTAGATGTTTCTTTGTCCCAATTTTGCGAATTTTGAGGTGTCTAATACATTAGACATTGAAATGCCTAATGCATTAGACATTTTACTTCTCAGTTCTGGATTTACCTGGCTGTTCTAGCCCGAACCCTTTCTAACTTATCAGTCTCTTTTCTCATGTTAATAACCTTTTAGGTAGAGCTCCAAGGGCAAAATTTTCTATCTGCTTCGATGTCAGCCCTGATGGCACCGTGTATAATTTTAGGTGTACTCTGTTAAATGGGTATTTTACTGTGGCCTGTAGTAAATTTTTTTCAATTTCTACTTGTTTAGCAGAGATTAATTTCATTCGACGCACGCGGAGATATGTTTCCATAACATGAATCACCACAGGTTTCGAGATCTCTTCTTGATCAGCCCCCAGATTTAAACAAATCTCAGGGCTCGTACGGGTGAGCTTTATTTTCATATCGATCCTATTCACAAGCAGCTTCTCCTGGAATGTGAAATCTGTGTGTAGGCGCCCAAAGCATTCATATATCTTTTTAGAATTTTTAAATTTGTCGTTTATACTACCTTCGGCAGTTAAAAAGTTATCCTTCGCTTCTTTTGAAAAGTTGAGGACATTTTTCAGATAGGATCGTAGGTGATTAGTACCTAGATCCTGCCGAGATGTTGACCTGATTTAAATACACGTCGCACTGACTGAATATGGAGTGTAGAAAGTTTGTTTCTGGGAATACAACGTATTTGTCTTCGCACTCCGTAACATCTGAATGTGCTATTCGTAGTTCAGTGTACATGTGCATTAGGGTGGCCCACTTTTCAATTTTTTTTAAAAGTATAGGTTATCGTAGTTTTTCCCATTATTTGGCACTATACTAGCACATTGGTACCATTTTTACAAAAATTTATCAATATTTAGGGGTCTCGCATCGACCTTGAAATTACGAGTTTTTTTTTTTTAAATGCGTACTTTTTAACTTTTTACTGAATCAAGATAAATCATTAATTAGGGATGTTTTCTGAATCCTCTTGATGAGAGAAGTCGTTTGGTGTGTCTTCCAATGTCATACGACTAACGGTTTAAAAGTTGTGCCTGTATAGAGGTAATACCAATGTGCTAGTATAGTGCCAAATAATGGGAAAAACCACGATCACCTATACTTTTCAAAAAAATCATCAAATAGCAGACAAATAAGGAAGAAAGAAACAATAACTTAAACAATCACTTCTGCATTGTATTGACCACTATCACACGTCACTGGCTGCAATGTTGTCCCTCTGTGCTATGTCATCGTGGCGAGTGATGACTTCTTGAAGTCGCCGAGCTCTTTCCGGTTCTTTTCCACCACTTGCAGAAGATCCTGCAGCTGTGCCTCGTCCTTTGTGACCGTGTTCGCATAGTCTTGTATCAGTTGGACTCCTCTTTCAGCGACGTCATTGGTGACCTGGAGCTTAGAGATCACATCCTTCAGACGACAAAAGTCCTCGTTCTCGTCCCACTTATCAGTTGGCAGGGTGAGCCACGAAGACCCATACATCTTCAGACCTGCAAATAAGAACCAGGAGGACTCGTCGATCAGGTGGGGGAGTAGCGTCATCTCGTCGACTGAGACGTTCTCGTATGTGAAGTCTTTGGATACAGGGAGGTGGGACAGCTTCTCTGCCATCTGTTGCTTCACAGTGCCATCCACCTTGTTGCTGCATAGAGCGAACATGACGGTCTGAGGCCTCAGATACCAGAAGTGCCGCCTCATCACTGCCAGTGACGCTTCTGCCACCTCGCGGTCCACTGCCCTATACCTCAGAAAACGCTGGTATAGTACCAGGTCATTCAACGGCGCATCAGCTGCTACAGGGGCCGCCAACCAAGCTGGTACGTACAGAAGAGCGATGAACACCACGATCCTGTGCAGTTTGTCGACCAGCTCGGCGTCGAGCTCCAGCTGCCTACTGAACATCATCAGTTTTGTGTAGTAGATGACCTGAAACAGAATAGGCACCATTGTAAGTAAGACAGGTTTATTGTTACCAATTACTTTGCGTTATAATGAAATGTTTATCTTTGAATAACATTTAAACTTATCTCTAGATTATTTTTGTTTGAAAATACTAATTTTAGCCATCCATCTTGCGTGGTGGTAGGCTCCTGGGCGCATGAGGTGAATGCCACGGCGTGGTTGTGTCCCAAGTACCAGGAGCGTGATCGCTGCCACTTCCCGGTAATCGTCTCTGACGAAACCAGAAGCTGTGCTCAGGAAGCTGACCGCCGCGTCCCGGAGTTCTATTAGCCACGTACTCTCCGCTAGATTCTCGACCTGCAGCTTGCAGTAGGTCGAGAGATCGAGCTCGTCCCATCTTCAAAAATAATAAACAAGAAAATTGTGTGAGAAAACTCTGAAGTTCCTGTTTGGCTTGCTGTTTTATAAACTAGTGGAATATCATGTGTGTCCTAAGTTAGGACAGCAGTTGAAGAGAAGGTTAGTTCATTTTTTGTGCAAGGTAAAGTTAGGACTCCTAACTTTACCTTCCACAAAAAATGAACTAACCTTCTCTTCAACTGCTGAAACAAAGGATCAGTTGGTGCTGTAGTCCTTCCGAGCAGGGTGACGGCTACTGCCCCCACGATAAGCTCTAGGACGTGATGACGGCATCCCAGCTGGAGTAGCGGTCCCCCGAGCATGTTTTCCAGCCGGACAACTGCACCTTGCACCCTCCCCGTGTTGGTGGAAGTGGTGTCGAAGCAGAGTCCGATGACCCTCTCCTCACATCCCCAATCTTCGAGAGCATGTATGGTGACTCATTTTTTTGAAAAGTATAGGTGATCGTGGTTTTTCCCATTATTTGGCACTATACTAGCACATTGGTATTACCTGTATACAGGCACAACCTTTAAACCGTTAGTCGTATGACATTGGCAGGCACACCAAACGACTTCTCTCATTAAGAGGATTCAGAAAACATCCCTACTTAATGATTTATCTTGATTCAGTAAAAAGTTAAAAAGTACGCATTTTTAAAAAAAAACTAGTAATTGAAAGGTCGATGCGAGACCCCTAAATATTGATCAATTTTTGTAAAAATGGTACCAATGTGCTAGTATAGTGCCAAATAATGGGAAAAACTACGATCACCTATACTTTTCAAAAAAAATTGAAAAGTGGGCCACCCTAATGTGCATACAGCTTGGGTTAAAAAAGTAAGGGCCTGAGCTGGGGATCACGAACGCTTTAGGAGCACTCGGGGAGCTAATGGTGTTTAACGGATTAATTGTGATAAAGTCACTGTGCTCTATAGAAACTTGTGTTGGGGGCATGTCAAAGAGCGCCAGCTCCGATTTACAACATTGCGAACTACAAGGAGAGATGAAACGGGTCATGGCGAGCCAGAAACAGTGACACCTCCCTAGACAAGTAATAAACAGTCTATGATTCATGAGTGCAACGTCCTGAGTTAATATCAGTTAAAAAAGTGGTCAACCATAGGTTTCATGCGCTTAGAACACTTTTTTTTTATGGCCTTTTACGTTTAACTCCACGTGCTGGTAACCCCTTCTTCTTCTTCCGTACAGGACTCTTCTTCTTCCCACCACCACACATTTTTCTCTTTGCATCTTTGATGATTTCGTCCTGTGTACGCTTTAAGTGCTTTTTTAGAGCTTCTTCAGGTATAGTCCCCGCCATTATGTCTTTTACCGTGTTAAGACCTGAATGTAACACTTTCGTGCCGAGATATCTTGCACCACTCTTCAGCAACGGGACAGCCGTACTCAGTATGGTTGAAAACATGGATCCAATCCCACTCCCGCACTGGTATCTCACCCCTCGATAGACTGTGAAAGGCCTTCAGGGCCTTCAAAAAGTTCCCGGAAAAATTTAATAAAAAGGTAATAAAACAAAAAAATTAAAAAGTGCAGATTTTATTTTTCTACATAATGACCATCACTATCATAACACTTTTGTAGTCTATGCCTCCAGTCTTCTAAACCCTGTCCGTAGAATTGAGCATCTTTTGAATGGAACCAGGTCGTTGTTGCCTTTTTGACCTCTTCTATTGACGAAAAACGGGTCCCCTTCAGGTGTTTCTTTAAATTTGGAAACAGAAAAAAGTCTGAAGGAGCTAAATCTGGGCTGTAAGGAGGGTGGGAGAGCAATTCCCATCTTAAATCCCTCAGTTTGTCCTTTACCTTTCGGGACGAATGAGCCGGTGCTTTATCGTGGTGGAACAAAACTCTGTCATGAAGTTTTCCTCGCCGTTTTTTCTTAATTGCTTGATGTAACTTTTCTAGAACTTGTTCATAGTAGATTGCATTTATAGTTCTTTGTCCTTCTAGGTAATCTATTAACAAAATACCTTCCGAATCCCAAAAATTTTTTGCCATAATCTTTGCAGCGGATCTTTCAGATTTTCCTTTGATGGGGCCGCTTGATCCCCTCGGCAGCCATTGTTTGGATTGCTGTTTGTCTTCGGGATCATACAGGTACAACCAAGTTTCGTCTCCAGTCACAATTCTTTGCAAAAAATCTTCGGGATTAGCGTCCCACTTGTTTAAAGTTTGAAGTGCGAGATTCACCCTTGTTGCAAGCTGATCCTCGCGCAACAGTTTTGGCACCCATCGGGCAGAAAGCTTACTGAAGTTCAGGTGGTCTTTTAAAATTGAATGAGTTGATCCCACCGATAAGCCTAGATTGTCAGGTATAAACTCGACACAATATCGTCGATCTTCTTCGACTAGTGCTCTCACACGATCGATGTTTTTATTGTTGATGGAGGTTGAAGATCTTCCACTTCGAGTGCCGTCTTCGATACTCTCTAGGCCATTTGAAAAACGATTAATCCATTCATAAAGGGTGGTCTTCTTGGGAGCAGTGTCTCCATAAACTTTCCTTACACTTTCAATAATATCACTTTTCTTCCAACCAAGTTTTACTAAAAATTTGATATTGCTTCTGACTTCGGATTTCTAAGATTCCATGTTGCTTCTGAGGGGTTAAACTTTCAAATGACATAATCTTCCAAATTCTGCATTTTCGGCAATCAAATTTTAACATGTTATTACAAAACCGTACAGGAATGAACATGTCGACTTATGATTTATCACGTAATTTCTAATGTGAATGGGAAATATTTTCCGGGAACTTTTTGAAGGCCCGCTTAAGCGCCTTCCTCTATGATTGGGAATGTGAGCGATGCGCAGCAGGCACGCCTGGGTATCCCCAACAAACTGATGTTCCACGATATTGCTGTAAATATAGGACATGTGCGGGGAAGGGTAGCCATCGTTCAATTTTTCTAATTTCAGCTGATACATTAATCTGCACAAGTCATGTTGGACTTCGTGAAAGGTATCTCTTTGGATGGCTGCTCTATATCGGCCATCGGTTATAATTTTGAACAGCCCTTTGTCTTTAATATTTCTGTTAGCCTCTGGTTTTAGGGTCAGAGTATGTGCCTGGTATCAGCCGTAAAATTTGACCTTTTCAAATTACCAATTATGTCTCTCACAACATCCTCGGCTGCGCCATAATGACCCGGGCCTAGTGTTACTACTGTAGTGTAGTACTGTGCCTCCCCACTCCGGGCGGCACGCATGGTTTCGTCCCGAGTTACCCCGGCCTTTTCACACTCATCACGGATTCTAAGAACCATAGAAACGGATTCTTTATTAGCAGTACTAAAAACTTGGTTGCCATTTGAATTTTGGATATTCCTACCTCATATGATTCACGGCCCAATTCAATGGGCCCGTGGAGTTCTGTTACAAAGTTGGCCAGGGTGTTGCCAGGGTGTACAGCCAGAGAAGAAGAGGACGGGAGTGTGATGTAGAAGTGGTTAGGCGCCATGTTGTATACTATTTAAGCTTCATTATTGCATCAGCTTTTATAGAGGTGTTGAAGCTTTCTGGGTAACCTAGCCATTTCACCAGGTATATTTTCTCTTTCCTGAACCTTTGTTGCCTAAAATTGTTTCAGTTTTAAACAGTTTTTCCTAAATTAAATGTCACTTTCTGCAGCTCCTCGCCGTAAAAAACCCTTGCAATTTCTTCCTCATTCAAATCTTCAACGTAATACAGCATTATCTCGTCTTTAGGTCTCATAATCTTAATTTTAAAAATCTCACGTGTCCAGCCTTGCTCAAATCCCTTCGCGATTTTATTACCCAAATGCGACAGCCTTACATAATCATTGATTTTCAAACGTGCAGAGTGTGGCGGTGTTCTACGAATATCCTTTCTCACCTCACGTTCTGTATGCGTATCTATTTCAAAAATTTCGTTAGGTGTTGTATCAATCGCACGGTGGTGTGAACAGTTGTAGGATGAGGCCAGCGAATCCAGAATGTCTGTATACCTGTATGTGCTTTTATGCTTAAAATAGCGATGCATGCGTTCCTTTATGGTACGTTGAACTCTTTCAGCTAAAAATGCCTTATGTATAGAATTGCTAGTGTAATAACTGATGTTAAACTCTGTCAGGATCTTCTGAAAAGCTCGGCCTATAAATTCTTTCCCCATATTCGTACAAATATAACCACGAATCCTGTGTTCTTTCAACATCAGCGTTTTGGTAGCTTTAGCAACTGATTCAGGCGATTTATTTTTCAGGGGAATTAACCACAAATATCTGGAGAATACATCTATTATGAATAGGATGTAGCGGTAGCCGCCATTATTCACCGAATATCTCTGCATCCGCCTGCCAAATAGAATCACTCGAGGCTGCTGTTTTCTTGGTTGTTTTAAACTTTTTCTCACTGGCTTATGAAGTGTATAAGCATCCTGCTTCCTCGAAAACCTCTCAACATCTTTTGTTCCCTACTCCCTCTTTATAAACGCCTCTGTACATTCTATTAATGCCGCCGTAGGAGGTTGGGCTAGAAATGTCATAATAACATTTTTCCCCACGCACGGAGGGTTGGTTGGTCGTTGTTGTCTAGTCTCTTCTTCCTCCTCTTCAGAGATGCTTCTGCTTGGGGCGAAGGCGTGTTCAGCTGTGATACATGCGAGGCTTGTCCCAAGTCTCTTAATCTGTTCAGATTACTTATCAATGTTTTTGTGACATTTATTTGCTGTTTTCTTGCTTTAATATGTCTCCATCGTGCTGGTGAGGGACTATCCCACTTTTTCACCAATTCATGGACGATGTCAACGATGTTAGAACCCCGTACATTTATTCCTTCAACAACAACTTCACCTGTATCGGTCCACTGTGCAATGGGATCCTCAATTAATAGCTTATAAAGACTTATGCCTTTATTCCTCAATGTATGTGGACGACTGCTTTTTGATACATGCTCGATATGTTGTGGGGTCGCACCATTGTTCTTTGACTGCTCGTCACTTGCCTCGACCCCAGGTCCTATGCCTTCATACTCAACGTCGTCTGCGCTGCGTCTAATAACTACGGGGACCTCTGTCGGTTCTTATAATTTTCATATTCATGAAGAAATTTCTGCAGAGCTTCTTGGTATAAGATTTTCTTCTCATCAGGTGACTTTCAATGTTTAATAGATCTAACAAATCGCTTTCCATTCTTTTAATCCTGCTTTCACGGGGTTCTAGAACCGTATCTGGACTCTTTGAGCTTTGTATTGAAACATACACCTCGTGTGGAATCACGACTACTTTATTCTGAAAATAAGATGGGGAGGAATGAACCCCCTCTTTGTACAATAATTCGTTTTTTCTTCCCCACAGTTTGACTTTTACGAGCAAGTGTGCGTATTATGTTCTTGTAACGGCGTACATTACATTTTATAACGTTAAGACAAATTTCACAGATGCATTTTAAAAAGTCGGAGTCAACATTTTTAACAAACAGCTGCTGCAGTGCCCGTGGCAGTCGATGATAGATTTTTATTAATTCACGGTTTTTCTTTAGCCTCTTTGTCATTCTGGAATATACTTTCTTAGAAGCACCCTAAACGTGTTTCGCGGATGAAGGTTACAAAGCAAATATCCGTAACGTTGACTTGTAACTTGATTGATTGGCTAATACCCCAATTTGTGACACATCTCTACGTTGTGTGAATAAGACTAGATATTTTGTATTTAACGACACATCGCGCATGTATCTATTTTTGAAAAATAGATTCTGATTGATGAAGAATACGGTTATGTTAAGATGGTGTGAGAACACTGTAAATGTTTCGGCAAACGTTTTATCCATTTCTAACGTGAGATTGTCAATCACAATGACCGTATGCACATTTCCCTTTAACGAATTAACGTCAAATACACCTTCGTGGAACATAATATCATCTTAGTGCTCGTTGAATACTGACTGGTATGTCGAATAGCACCATATGACTTTATTCACAAATTTTGAGAACGTATCTCCCTTACCTGTAATGATTTTAAGCACAAACACAGTTTTACCACATCCTGTAGGGCCAGATATAATACATGTAGATGGGCTCGTGAACCTGAATTTTTCTACAGAATCCATCTTTAACACGTCACACTCCTAATTGGAACATTTACAAAATATAATAAAATTTTAAGTGATGCTCCTTATATTTTACAATCTTGTTTTTCCTCTTCTTCCACAGAACCGTGAATGGTGATGAGGATGAGGTGCTGTGCCAGCAACATGTCCCCATCATCGATATTGCAGACAATACCGATGAGAGTGTAGTTCAGGCTACAGACTCCACCCCCGCTAGCGAACTCCCAGCAACGCCAACTGTAGCCCCCCCCCCCACACGAAAATTCGAGGAAAGAGCGAGGGCATGATAAAGTTGATGATTCGCTTTCCACGTCAGGTATAAAGCGTGCCAGGAGTGCGCCGGCTGTTAGACCCCCAGTAATAGAGCCCCCCACACATTACAGTAGTTCCTTCTACAAATAAAACTGTGCCCCCTTATTCATGTTCAATTACGGTCGTACCCTCAACAGCAGCAACATCTTGTTCTAGAGATAGTAGCATAACATTCGAGCTGGTGCGCACCGCCACCCCCACTCGAGCCCTGACTAGAAACCGTACGTATTCAGGGTAGACACGAACCATGTATAGCAACGGTGTTGAACTCGGACTGCGGCGCGTAGTTGAACGTATTGTGGAGTTTGCCCTTCACAGCAGCGAGGGACGTGAAGTCAAAACGCGGCTGTCCTTCGGGTTCGGGTCAGATGGCGGGGATGTATGTGATTTTTGGGTAGTAATACCATACAGGCACTTGGCTGCTGTAGATATAGACTACATTTTGGGTCGTATAATACCGCCCTCTCAAAGTAGTATCGCCTTCAACACGGACAACTTCACGATAGATATTGACCACGTGTTCCGTGTTGCGGGACAAACGGCCACACCTTATACTCTTAATTTCAATTCTCAGGCTATTTACAGACGGCATATAAACACCAAGCGTGGTTGCGGCTTTATAGCAGTATTCTTCGCTCATATGTTTACTGTACTAAATGCACGGGCCCAAAAAATTTGGTTGCCTACGGTTGTGCAGCGTGCCAGTAAACTGGCAACAGCTTAGAAGATCGAGTTTGACTGTAATATGGGTCCTGAACAGCTCAGAAGGGTAGAGCAGGAAATGAATGTTCGTATAGTTGTATTTGGAAAGGATGATCGTCGTTGGGCTGTGTATGTTTGTAAAAGCAGTGTGAGAGATCGTACAAGACCCCTACTTATTTAGGGTTCTCAGGAACAGCGTATCTCCCCATCCGCAATATAATGGACCTTTACGCAAGTTATGATAAAAGTCGAAAATATGGAAGGCATCATGATTTGTGTAAGGGATGTCTCGAGTTTGCGGATGATATAGTGAAACATTGCAAGGATTGCCACATGGTATGTGAGCAGTGTAAAAGCAACAAATGTGAAAGTCGTGTAGTTGAAGCAGAGAAGAGGGACTGTAATGTGTGTAGACGCACATTTTTTTATAATAACTGCTTTGAGCTCCATAGGTCAATTGGCACTTGCAGGGAAATGAGAATCTGTGAATGTGGTATGTTTCATATGATGGATAATTGGAGGAAATATATACGGATGCTGAAACCAAAGAGGTTATCCCATATCTACTTGTAATCCAGACTATCTGCGACGAGTGCATGGAAGTCGAGTGTGATGAGTGTCGCAAATATGGTAAACGAACAAACGTTTTTAAGACGATCGCGCACGACAACTCCGTGAAACTCTTTGTGTCCTATATTGTCAAGTTAGCGGACAAGTTAGAAAAAATGACTGTATATTCTTTCCCATAATGGCGCAAAATTTGACACACAATTCCTTTATAAGGAGCTGCTTGAACAAGAATAATCGGAGATATTTACAGGCGATCCCTTGAAAAGAGGAAACAAACTTATACAGATGCAAATAAGAGGTAATGTTCAGTTTAAAGACTTTATTATTCACACCTTGTAAATTAGCCAAGCAACCCAAGGTGATGGGCGTAGCCGCCGAAGTTTCAAAAGGGTATTTACTTTACACTTTCCTAACTAGCCACAATTTAAATTACGTAGGCCTACCACTCACTCCCCAAACATTACTTTAACTATGCCAAAATGAGTGATAGTGAGCGAGAGGATTTCGACTGCTACTACAACAGTTTCAATGAAGAATAGTGATGCACCCCCATACACTGTTATTTGTACGTTGTGTATAAAACGAAACCAGCCATGCATTGATATACGGTTGGTGTGGAAGAATGCAGCTGACAATAACGCCCTTATCCCCACGCGAAACCGTTTCATTCTCGAGAGAATGTTTGAAGTCGTCGGTTCCCGCAAGCTAAAGCCTATATTAGACACGCGTGTTGCCGATATGCTTTATTTTGACACGGTTCTTGAATTCGCGTGCACCCCTCAGCTCGACGGTTTTACCGAGGGTAGGACTGAACAAGGCGAGAATGGATTGGAACTGGATGCGTATTTAAAAGGTATAGACTCTTCGAAATATCTTGAACTTTGGTACAAAGGACTTGAGCGACACAGGGCTGAGCTCACCTACCATGTTCACCCTGAAGACAATTTCTTTATATAATGGTCAGCTGTCGGAACGATTTAGAAGATTACTTCAGTTGACGATATGCGTTGTGAAGAAGAGTTCACAGTTGAAAAGCTCGGATTGGAAAGAATAAACCCTCGTTTGGAAAGGAGTGTTTATAAACTTGATTTTAATAACGATGTTGTGGCAAACGATGCCCTCTTTGTGCGTGCTTTTGAATGTATTCTAACTGTGTTTAAAGAGAGTGATAACTTGCCAACCAATTGTAAAGTGGGTACAAAAATAGTGTTAAACGATCTGAAAGCCTTTTACATTGAATATAGATTTCCACATACTTTGAGCGGTGAAATAATGAAAAATTTTATTTATTACATAGCACAAAGCAACGAGGATGTAGTTGTAGACTCGATCACATGCGAGTTTAGTATTTTAATTAAGCGCAGTAGAACATGAAGCGCATATATTTTGATGTGTGTATATATATATATATATATACATATATATATTATCCATGTATTGGAATTCTTCTGCCCTATTATTTTTGAAGTTTGTATATAAGGGCGTAGATGCGCGTACGTATATTAAACGTGTATATAGATTTCTCCTGTACTAGTACTATGTTTGATGCTTATGTATAAGTGTGTAGATGCGCAGACATATATTAAATGTGTATATAATTCGACGAAATAAACAGAATGATGTAGTTGTGTTTTATTATTAAAATATATGATATTATTTGATTATTCTACGCCAAAATTAACGGCCCTAAAAAGTTACTAATATATATTTGCGTTGAATTCTAAGCCGACTGGAGCTGTCAAGAACTTCATTATACGGAGAACATCTCCTCTCCATTTAATATATAAATTTAAATAAATAGCGCAATCTTGCAACTATTCTTATGGATTACCTCGGATAAATAAATAAATATATATATATATACATATATATATATATATATATATATACTGCATATATACTGCCTTCTAAACAAACCAACTGGCTGATTAAGCCAGCTCGGATAAATAAATATATATATATATATATATATTATATATATATACACACACTCCTTCTGATTAAGACTTCTAAGCTAACTGAGGCTGCCAAGAGTTTCAGTATGCGTCGAGATATGCTAGCGAGAAGACCTTCTCTCCTCCTCTCTCTTAGGGTACCTTCCTAGGTCGGGTTAGGGTACCACTTTTTGGGTAAGGTCATTCTTCCGGACCAACCCCTTCTCCCCCTTCAGGCAGATTGGGAGCTAAACACCCTCCCCCTTGCTTGCAGACCCATCCCTCACGGGTGCCAATCCCAGGTGCCAATTCCCCCCATGGGTGCCAACCCACTCCCCCTTGCAAAATTTGATCAACATTGCAATTGATTTGCACTCTACCATTTTGCGGTCATACTACTATTTTTGCCTGAAATAATGGGTTCTCTCTCTCTCTCTTTATATATATATATATACTGTACATGTACAAAACATGATGTAAATGAAATGAAATGATGTAGAACGTTGTATGACTATTATTACAAAATCAACCATCACGTTGCTAACAAGAACACCAGATAACTCCATAGCTTATACTAAACAACACCAAGATTCCACACACTCACAGGACCAAAATACTTGGGGTCACATACAACACATCATTATCTTTTGCAAACCACATTCAGGACATTAAAAACAAATGTACGTCAAGACTTAACACGCTTAGGATACTTACAGGCACAAACTTTGGACACCAGCAGGAAACAACATCACTCATATACAAACAATATATTTGCTTAGTTATGGACTATGCTAGCCCATGCTAGGTACCCATTATCTCAAACACACACATAAACACCTTACAGACAATACAAAACAACGCACTTCGTATCATTAAGGGATGTATTCAAACAACACCAACAGAACACCTGTACACAGAAACAAAAATACTGAAAGTTAGGAAACATTTAGATATGAAGGGAACACAATTCATGGCAGCAGCGACAACTAACCCACAACACCCTTGCCTGCCACTACATGTACAATCATGCCCCAACACCTCCCACCATTAAGGTAACACTAGAGAGACATTATAACCAAATACTCCATTCCATACCACGCTCCAGAGACATCACACAGTAGAGAAAACACACACACACACACCTAACCCACAAAGCAATGACACGACTCGGTCCGAATGCAGTTCTACTGTAGGTGCGAAGCCGCCACTCATTCACGGGTCAGAGACCAGCCTGAGCAGATCGGATCGAGTTAACTTAGCACGATTCTGATGTAGACATCACCCTAACTTACAGACATATAAACACAGACTAGACAACTCCACAGACGACACCTGCCACCTGTGCCAGGACACACCACAAACAATTGAACACATTATGACAGACTGTACCGCTCTAGCACAACATAGACCACAGCACAACTCGATCAGGGTGGTATGACTGTCTGGCAACGCAATGAACTAAAGTTTAGTGCACCGTGAACATTCAACAAGTGCGTGTTGTCTAGTGCGTGTCTAGTTTGTGTTCCATTAGCAGTTTTTGTCTTTCAGTTGTTTCACAAGAACATTTTAATGTATTTGATGCACTAATGGTATATTTGCTTTCTATTTATTGCATATTTTACAGACTTTCATAATCATGAGCAAAAAAGAAAGACTTGAGCCCCCATAAATTGGGGTAAAATTGAAATATTGATGAAGAATTCTGAACTAAAACAAAAATAAATACCTCGGGATGTTCATATTTCATCTCAAATAATTAGTCTTGTGAAGAAAACAAAAATAGAGGGATTTCAGTTAAGTGTAAAAGAAAAAGAAAATATGGTAGACGAAGGATCACTACACCAGGAACTGGCAGAAAACTAATAAAAATGGTGATCAAAGACAAAAAAGCCTCTGCTGAGAAGCTAGAAAACCTTTCAGCAGCTGAAAATATAAGCATAAGTCTCAAAACAGTGAATGCTAGACTTTTGCGGGCAGGATTGAAGTCTATCGTCCTCGAAAGAAACCAGGACTTACCCAGCGGATAATCGAGTCCCGATATGCTTGGGCTGAACAACATTCTCAGTGGACTTCAGATGATTGGAAGAAGGTAAGATAAGAATTATGGTTATTAAATCATAAATAAGACTTGAAACATTTAAATGAATAAATAAAGTGAATATTGTTCAAAATACAGAATTAAGGCTTAGTAGGCTTCACCGCTGTTCCACCATTCCATTCCATTCTACCATTTGTAAAAAGTGACAAGAGTTTTCATTGTTTCATGCGTTCTCATCGTTGTCATTGTGATTTACAGGTTGTGTTTTCGGATAAATCGAATATTGCAGTGCTAGACGATGGAGCTCAGCCTGTCAGACGACGAATCGAACAAGAATTTACTTCAGATTGCCTTGAAAAGTCCCTAAAATTTCCATTTCAGACTTGGAACTAGTCGGTTGCACATTGTTGAAAGAACAATGGATCAGACACAGTACATAAAAGTGCTAAATGAACATTTATACCACAGCTACTTCTGTGATTTCCTCTGGAATGATTACTGCTTCCGTGGTTGGGGCCTTTACGAGTGTGCTGAGCGCATCACGGAGGTGATTCTCTCGGGCATGGAGGCGTACATTCCATATTCTATTCTTACTACTAATGCAATAAACCTTGGTTTAACTTTACTTGTTCTAATGATATCCGCAGCAGGGAGGAGTCTTTTAAAAGGTATCGTCACTATCCAACTCCTGACTCTCGCTCAGCTTATATTTGTTCCCGGAATCGTGCAAAATCTGTTATTCGACTCGCCAAAAATTCCTTCATCCGACAAAATTGTGAAAATCTATCCGATTCTAATTCTTCTCGCTCTTTCTGACATCTAGCTAAGAACCTCTCCAACAATTTATTTCTTCTTCTTTCCCTCCTCTTTTCCATTCCAATTGCCGTTTCTTCTGACAAAGCTGAACTCTTTGCTCAAACTTTCGCTTACAATTCAACCCTGGACGATCCCGGGGCTGTTCCTCCATCTACTCCCCCCTCTGACCTCATTATGTCTGAAATTAGAATCTTCTGTAAAGATGTTTTTTCTGCCCTATCTGGGCTGAAATCTAGGAAGGCGTACGGTCCTAATGGTGTTCCTCCTGTTGTTCTTAAGACCTGTGCTTCTGTGCTGACACCCTGCCTAGGCAAACTCTTTCGTCTTTGTTTCTCACCTGGTACTTTTCCTTCCTGCTGGAAGTTCATTTTCATTCAGCTTGTCCCAAAGAAGGGTAACCGCTCTCAACCCTCCAACTAACGTCCAATTGCTTTGGTTTCTTCCTTTTCTAAAGTTTTTGAATCTATCCTTAATATGAAGATTTTTACTGTAAATATCTCTCTTCTCACAATCTTCTTTCAGACCGCCAGTATGGGTTCCGCAAGGGACGCTCTACTGGCGATCTTCTTGCATATCTCACTCTTGGTCATCCTTCCTTCGGAATTGCGGTGAAATTTTTGCTATTGCGCTAGAAATATTGAAAGCTTTTGATAGTGTCTGGCACAAATCTTTAATTTCCAAATTGCCCTACTTCGATTTCTATCCTTCTCTCTGTGCCTTTCTCTCCAATTTTCTTTCTGGCCGATTCTGGCCGATCTATAACTGCGGTTGTAGATGGTAGCTGTTCTCCTCCTAAAGCTATTAACAATGTTATTCCTCAGGGTTCTGTCCTGTCATCCACTCTTTTCCTTTTATTTATTTTTATTTATTAATAATCTATTAAGTCGCACTTCCTGTCTTATCCACTCCAATGCCCTTCACTTCTCCACCCCGGTTCTCAAAGCGTTCCTCTCAACAGTCACTCCATGATTTTCGTAGGACGGCTATGGACCACCTGACTTCTGAGCTTCCTGCCATCTCTGATTGGGACAGAGAAAACTTTGACATTCAATGCCTCAAAATTTCAATTTCTCCATCTGTCTACTCGTCATAATCTTCCACACGACTATCCCCTTACCTTCAACAATACACAACTCAATCTTTCCTTTTCTCTTAACATTCTTGGTATTTCCTTTTCTTTTGATCTTTCTTGGAAATATCACATATACTCTCTTTCCAAAACAGCTGCTAAGAGATTAGTGTGTTGCACCGCCTCCGCAGTTTCTTCACCGCCCCTGAGTTGCTGTCTCTGTACAGGGGTCTTGTCCTCTCCTGTATGGAGTGTTTCTCATGTGTGCGGTGGCTGAGCCCACACAACTCTACTTTATCGTTTGGAATCAAAAGCTTTTCTTCTCATCAATTCCCCGCCTCTTACTGATTGTCTTCAATCCCTGTCTCTTCGCCGCAATGTTGCCTAATTCTGTCTTTACTATTGCTATTATAACGGATACCGCTCTTCTGAACTCTGTAACTGCATGCCTCCTCCGTTGAGGAGAGCACGCAGTACCAAACTTTCGACACTTTCTCATTCCTTTTCTGTCCAACTCTCTAACTCAAGGGTTAAATCTTATTTTCAATCTTTTGTCTACTCAACCGCTCAACTCTGGAACACTCTTCCTCAGTCCATCTTTCCCCTGTCTATGACCTCCAATCTTTCAAGCGCAGACTGTCCTGAAATCTCGAAAACACTGGATCTGGATTTCAATTCTCTTCTTCTTTTATAGGAGGGGGTCTTTTTGCGGGCATTTGTCTTTCTTCCCTTCTTCCTGCATAAAAAAAATGAAAAGAATTTACATTAAAACGACAACCCGTCTTTCAATCACAACCTTCAGCTAAAATCTGGTTAAAATTGAGACACAAGGTTGGCAACTGTAAATTTTAACACTAACTGCTCTCGGTATACTAACTGAGATTTTAAAACTAATTTCTCACCACTCGCAGTTAATATAAAGCAAATTTTTAATTAGTAACAACGTCAAATTGCATTAATTAACAATCACATTAATTCCACTTATTACCCTCGCCCCACTCTTTTATAAAATAAGTTTCCAATCAGAAAACTTAATTTCTAACAACAATTTAAAAATTTACATTTTCATATTGGCAATAAAAAGTCACAGAATAGCAACAGAAAAGGGAATATTTCAATAAAACTTCATACACGACACTTTATTCCAGTGTATGATATGTGGAAATCATTTATATAAATTTAGTACCTGCAGATATCTGTATCAATAAAATTTTGAATTAGTTACAAAAAAATCTGTAAAAGCTGTTACAATATATAATGGAAGATAAATTTTCAGCAACCATAGGAATAATTGTATTTTTTTTTCTAATAATTCTTGTACTTTCTAAAAGTTTTTTTTTCTTTATTTTATGTGCTAAGTAATATGGCTGAAAGATTATCTAAAGATGAAAGAGTTCGTTTAGTTTTCATGAAGGGAGTTCCAGGTGCTACAGTACACATCGGTCAGTTGCAGAGGCTTTCAATAGAGAGCATCCAAATCGTGCGCCAATTGTTCAATCAATAGTAGGAAAAATTATTAATCGATTTAAAAAAACGGGAAATATTCGCGATCGTCCTCACAGCGGCAGACCAAAAAACGTAACTGATGAAGACACGTCATCAATGGTGTTAGGTCAGGTTATTGCAAGCCCTAAGAAGTCAACAAGAAAATTAAGCCAACAGATGGAAATTAGTAGAAAACCTATCCAAAGAATTCTGAAGGTTAATCATTTTCATCCATATAAGGTTCAACTTCTACAAGAATTGTGAGTGGTTCATTCAGCAAGAGAGATCCATTTTGTTTAGTGATGAAGCAGTTTTTCATCTGAATGGCAATGTTAACCGACATAACTCCCGTTACTGGTCTCAAGAGAATCCTCATTCGACTGATGACACTCATGTACAGTATGATCCACGGATTGTACTATGGGCTGGGATTTGGAATGATGGAATAATTGGTTCTTACTTTTTTAATGGAAACGTAACAGGCGACACGTTACAATCCTTTTTGATTTTTGGATGACGTGCCGATAAACAAACAACGTGGCATGTTTTTTCAGCAAGACGTTGCACCTCCTCATTTTGCCATGCAAGATCGCAAATACATTGATAAAACGTTCCCCAGCAGATGGATTGACCGAAGAGGTACTATCGAATGGCCACCCAGGTCACCAGATATCACTCCACTCGATTTTTTCTGTGGGGCCATCTGAAGTCAATTATCTACGAGGATCGTCCAAGAACTATTCACCAATTGCAAATGAAAATTCTGTCTGAATGTGTAAAATTTACTAAAGAGACATTAATGAGAGTTCAGGCAACAGCTTAAAAGAGAATCCAGAAATGTTTAGATGTTAATGGTCATATTTTTTAGGACGTTTTGTGATTTTGTTTTGTAGAATAAATGGCATTCAAAATATAAGTATATTTTCCCTATGGTTCCTGAATTATGGGCAACCCTCTATATATATATATGGATCTTTTCCGTTTGACTGCCGCCATTGAAACATAAGAGGTGAGTGCCCCCAGCCTTCTTTACTTAGCCTTATAAGGCTAACTAACGAAAATATCACGACCTAACCTAACCAATCGTTAGGTTAACTGTACGACCTTGACGATTGGTTAGGTTAGGTCGTGATATTTTTGTTAGTTAGCCTTATAAAGCTAACTAAAGAAGGCTGGAGACCCTGATCTTCAGGTGATCCCCTTATTTTTCTGAGTACACGATTAAAACTTAAAAATTAAGCATGGATCTTGAAAGTAATTAAAATTGTTTATAAGAAACAAAATTTGAAGGGGAAATTAAGAAAAGCTTTTTTATAAAGTAACTTATTTTGTATCATCAAGACATTTCAGTTAAAATACAAAATACAAAAAGTTTAATTATGTTTCAATGGCGGCAGTCAAATGGAAAAGATCCATATATATATATATATATATACACTGTATAGTTAATACGAGGAAAACAGAAAAAGAACATGTTTACAAAACCTACTGACCACAGCACACAAAGTAAGAAATAAAAAGAAAAAGAAATTTGGGCGATATTTGAGCATTTTCATTTATAATTTTAACAAATGACAATCAGTGTATATTAGGTTCTAAACGTTGTTCAGATAGCACTCCGCTGCCTTTATGTCTGTCGAAAGTTGATAACGGACATTTTTAAATTTTCAATCGTCTCTCTCCTGCACACTTCATTAGAATGCAAAGTGTTGCTTCACCCTGCAACAGATCAGCACGCGTTGAGATTCTGCTCTCTCTCCAAAAATTTGGCGAAAAAAAATGTCGTCCAATTCAAAGAGGATCAAAGTAGGGCTGGGACTAGGTAGTAAAACTCCAGTTCGGTCCTGTCAGGTTCCAGCAGTTTAAAAATATATTACCCCTCTCAACACATACAAGTACACACATTTCATATATATATATATATATGTATATATATACACACGACCCAATTAATAAACAAAATTATTAAACATAAACAAATACATTTATGGGACCACAAAATAGACCAACAACTTCTCGAACAAAAAAAAAAAAACGAGCAACGGTACTAGCAGTATTTCTCATAGTAGAAAACTACCACAAGACTGATTTGACATTTGGTGGGCGATCTTTTAAACCAAAAATCGAATATGATAAACTAAGTTTAATACAAAAACAAAATTTCACCTTATCCAAATTTATCCTTAAACTATAACATAAAAAGCATTAATATGATTTCTGAAACAAAATAGAAATTAAATTAGGGGTAACTTGTTAATTTTTTTCTCTTTTACTTGCAGCCCTGCCGCGACATTGCTGCATTATTTTTAATATAATTTAAACCCGGCATTCACGATCATATTAAATCTTCCTGTTGAAGATATCCAGAAATAATGATGCAAAATTCTTTTAAAATTATTTGAAAATTATTATTTTAAAATTATTTTCGAAATATCTTGAACTTTGGTACAAAAAATATTAATATAACTTTATTTTGGGCATGCCCAATAAATATCGTTTTCTATGCGTATTTAGAAAAAACGGAATTTGTGGTGTAACTCATTTAATTGCACCTTCTACAATTCAATAAATGGACTTAATATGATTTACTCCAAATAATTTCTCTTTTCAACATTACTGCAGTATTTTTAATGCAATTTTAAACCAGCTTTTGGATCTTATTAAATCTTACTATTCACGGATTAAAGTAAATTTTCTTCGGTGCAATTCTCGAATTAAACACTGCCTTGAGGATTTGATTTCTAATACAGTGTATTGTCAGAGACACATTTAAAAACGTAGAAGATTGGGGCCTCTTATCCAGCCTATCCTCCTATCCTATCTCTGTATCTATATTGTGTGTACATATGATAATTCAACTAAGATGGTTAAGGTCTAAAATAATAACATACGACACAAAAAACTCGAAAAAATTCCGTTCGTATTCATCTCCGAAACAAACTTTCAACTTTGACCTGACCAAGCTCCATGACCTTGTTTGACGATGAATTGAAATTTTCACAAAAGATGTGTTAATCATTTCTGTGACTATACTCGAGTTTCAAAATCCTAGGTGCAAGCGTTTAACTTTTATCTTTTATCTTCGGTCAAATTGCCCCCCCCCCCCCCCTGGCAGGACGAGTGTTAAAACACGCAAAACTCAACTTTTTCATGGTCCGATTTTGGTAGACTTTTGATATGAAATTTAGAAGTCTTTCTCATTGTCAAATACGCTAATAAACTTTCTGTTGCAATTTTGTCTACGTTCAGCCAAAATTATTGTAGATTGCTTGGACGAGAAGAAGAATAAATAGATGAGATTTTCCTTTTTGAAAACAAATAAATTTGAAATTTCTCTCTCTCTCTCTCTCTCTCTCTCTCTCTCTCTCTCTCTCTCTCTCATTTCTACGTTTTTTAAAGGAAAATATTGTCAATATATATTTAAACTATAATACTAATTTATTTAATTGCCCTCTTCGCCATTATAAACAAAATAAATTATGACGAACAAATTTGGAAAAGTCATGCGACAGAGTTTTAGACCTTAGACCAAAGAAGAATAATGCTTAAGCAAAACTGAATGGGAAATTAGGGTGGAACGAATTTTTAGTTTTATGCCTCAGAAGTATAACAGTTCACTTTACTATTAAATTTAACTAAAGAGAACATCTACTCATTTAATTAGTAATATAGAAACGGCTAGCAATTAATTTGGCTGAGGTAAAGGATAGTATGGAGGACGTGGGAATGCCCTACTTTTAATTAAATGGAAACCGCTGTCAGTAGAAATGTAGTGGTTTCTTTTATTGTAATGATTTTTATTTACTACTAATGATAATTATTATATCAAATTTATTCTCTATTACAAATTTTAACGGTTTTCTATACTAAATTTAGGTTAACTGTATGCAATGACTGGCTGACTTGGTAATGTATCTCTAGTTAGAACGAACATAAAGGATACCGAAACTCGAAAGATATTTTATATAATTTTATTCAATATAACTTTTGAAACACGGAGATTAAAGGGAAGGCGATTTAAAATAAATATGACATTGAACAAGAGAAAGGTTAAGTCGGCCTAAGCCGACTAGAATTAATGAAATTTACATTAAAAAACCACAACACGCATTTCGATCACAACTTTCAGCGAAACTCTGTTTTAAAATGGGACACAGGGTTGCCAGTTGTAAATTTTAACTCTAACTGCTCTCGGCATACCAACTGGGGTTTTAAAACTAATTTCTCTTTCTCTCGGCAGTTAATACAAAAGAAATTTGTAATAAATAATCATGTCAAATTCCATTAATTAACAATCACATTAATTCCATTTATTAAAATAGATTACTTTCGTTAACCTTTGAATCATCAAAGACGAATTATTCTTGTAACAGTAAAGTGAATTGTAAGACATCAAACATAAATATTATCATAATAATACCATACATCCGAGCATTATTATAAGAGAAAAATTCTAGGTTTAGAATATGTTGTTATACGCAGGGCTTGAGTTGAGGCGGTACGAACTGGTACGCTGTACAGATTATTTTTTTTTACAACTCAGCCCCTGGTTATACTTTGTATTGGGAAGGAGGGAATCCATTATTCTGGCATCATAAAACCGAGGTCATTGGTTGCTATTTTTTTATGATATTGAATATAGCTGACATTCTCTCTCTCTCTCTCTCTCTCTCTCTCTCTCTCTCTCTCTCTCTCTCTCTATATATATATATATATAATATATATATATTATAGTCTAGGGTGTCTCTTGTTGGGTAGTCAAAAATTGAAATGTTGAATTATTTTATCTGCGCCCCCTAAAATAGTTCCATTTAGCATAAAAACTAAAACTTGAAAGTTTGACACAAATTGGCTCATATTTAGGGGTCGCCCCCGGCTAATAAAAATGGTGACCATGGCATAATAGCTCCTGACATATGATTATGCTCATTATACACATAATTCCTTCCTTCTTTTTTTAGTTTGATTCGTTTTTATAAGTATAGGCCTTCTTATTTATCATTGATCCTTTTCTAACCTATCCTTGATGTTGTTATAATCCATCCTTTGGTCCTCAATCCTTCTTTATCCCAATCCTTTTTCTCCTATCCAAAATCCTTCCTGCTCTTTTTTTATATACAATCAGCAATGAAGCATTGCTACAAAAAAAAAACCATTAGTTTATTATATAGAGATAAATTCAAAATGCCAGTGCTATTTACATACTTTAATTACTTTAATTAGCATTATTTCCTTATACAACATTTATTTAATATACAATGATTATACAATATGGTGTATTTTAAGGTGCGACCTCATTGATGGTTATTTTTTGAGAAAACAGTTTTTGATGGAACTGGGTGACTCTGGCGGTGTTTTGCAACAATTTGGAGCAGGAACTGGAGCTGCTCTTCCCCCACTGTCAATTTCTTATTCAGCTCTTGAACTAAAGCTACTGCACGTTCTGCCCGGTCATTTACAACAGATAGAGCTGCAACAATAGCTCTGGCCCTTAAATATTCACAGTTGGATGTCCAAGTGCTGGGTGCCTTGTTCAGAAATCCTTCTGGCAAATTCAGCTTAGTAAAGAATTCTCTAGTATTTCTTGTAACAAGTTGGTGTAGTCCTTCACCAGAGCAGAAGGTCGATTCAGGAATCCGAGGACGCTTGGGTGGTCTATCAGTGGACTCATCTTCTAATGCCTTTACCATGCGTTTCTTTACATCTGTAGTAATTCGCTCATCAAAGAAAGCAAGACCAACTGCTTCTTCAGACAGGTACCATAAGTGGTTAGAGAGCTTTTTTTTAGTTGCATCAGAAATCTTTTTGTTAGGATAATTAATCAATGACCTCATAAGGAGCCAGTCATTAAATGAGGTTTCAAAAGGGAGTGAGGATGTTGTCCAAGCCTTCATATAGATGAGAACAGAAAAAAGGGAAAGATCTCGAATTCCTCGTTCTTCAGTCTTAGTCATCTTGAACTGGTTTCGAAAAAGCCACATCTTGATAGAATAGAGCGCTTTGGACATCCAGCGAGCTCGATGCATGGCACCTGGTGCACGAAACTTGATGCCTTTATTGGGGACACCTCCAAGAAAGATGATGGACAGATCCAAAAGGTCTTGATAGCCATCCCGTAGCATAGGTGCCTGGGATCTAGCAAACTGAATTAGTTCAGTTTTAGACTGGATAATTGCTTCTTTAGTAATCGTGTCTGTCTCACCTGTTTGGAACTGGCTTTGATCAACAGAAGTCCAATTGTCACGAAAACGCTTAAAGATCAATATCTCTGGACCAGTTGATGTAGATCCCAATGTTGCTTCAAATGCAGCCCAACAATAAATCTAAAACATGGTGTCTACAAGGCAAGTACAAAACATCATGTCCCAATTTTGCTTCGATGAGAGCACAGGCTCCACTATATTGACCCGTGTTTGAAGCTGTTGTATCGAAACAAATTGCTTTTACTCTCTCTGTAATTCCCCATTCATTCAGGCAGTTCAAGACGGCTTCAGCTTGTGCTTCTCCAATTGAGTTTGGGATTTTGGGGACACCAAGCAGCTGTTCAACACCAGGTCCTGACACAAGTACTGGGAGACGATCAATGTGCTTGTGCGAGGTGAGGTCCTCCATCATCTTGCCATCCCAGTGGACTGTCATAGAACATTCTCCATGGAAATGCTCCTTAAGTTCTTTAGCATGACGAACACTGAATGATGACAAATAAACAATTGCAACATAATCATTTAATTGAATTCATCATAAATATGATGATTAATTAATTAAAAACATATGTTTAGTATACTTGACAACTGCTAGTAATTTCAAATATTAATTGCATAAATAATAGCTATATTTTATGAACTTTAATAAGCGGGGGCGACCTCTAAAAATTGTTCAATCCAAAAAAGATTTTATATTTGATGTTTTTTCAACCAATGGAACTGGTTGAGGGGGCGCAACCTAAAAAAATCAACACTTCGAAAATAAGAGACACCCTAATATATACACACAGGGTGTTTTATAACATGTGGAACTCACTTTCAGGATGGATTCAGGACCTGAAAACAATGAAAAAAGTTTATATAAATATACAGACATGCCCGAAATTGCTTTGTTTCCGAGTTACAGCCCGTTATGTGTTCCAACAAGTATCCGCCTTACCTTTAAAGGAACTGTTGAAAATGACCGCCTTGTCACAGACTGCCTGATGCGTTCGAACATTCCAGGTATTGCCCGGATTTTCTGGCATTCTTGTTCTACACGTTGGCGAACCATTTCAACGTTGTCGGTGTCACGGAAACGATGAATTTCAGATGACCCCACAGGTAAAAATCGAGTGGATTCAGGTCTGGGGAGCGAGCAGGCCACGCAATGGGTCCTCCACGGTCTATCCATTTATAAGGGAAATGGTCATCCAAATAGTCTCTGGCTACTCGACTAAAATGAGGTGGAGCGCCGTCATGCATAAAGCACATACGACGTCGGACACCAAGAACTTCAGCTAGTAAATCGCTTAAATCATTCCTTAAAAAATTGGAATAGGATTCTCCTGTTCATCTTCCAAGCAAGACAAGAGGACCGATTAAGTTGTCGGCAATAAATCCTGCCCATACATTGATACTAAATTGTTGTTGGTGCCTTGACTGGGTGATGGCATGAGGATTCTCTTCTACCTAGTGATGAGTGTTGTGAAAATTCATCACGCCATTTCTTGTGAAGGCAGCCTCATCAGAAAACAACATGGAGGATAGGAAAAGAGGATCGCGAGCACACTGTTGAAGGAACCAAGTACAAAAAGTCTCTCGTGGTGGGAAATCAGCTTCAGTAAGGCCTTGTGCTCTCTGAATGTGATATGGGTAAAGCTGTTGTTCCCGTAAAATTCTCCACACAGTTGTGTATCTTACACCCTCTACTGCTGCTATCCTTCGGGTGCTGACACCAGGATGTTCCTCCACGCGATTCAGGACCCGCTCCTCCAACTCAACAGTTCTGGCGCTGTTTGGTCTACCACCATCTGAAACTCGCTTGTTGAATGATTCTGTATCAACAAGACGTTCGTCTATTCTCTTAAAGTCTTCTTATTTGGCAGACGGTGATTCGGAAACCTTTCCGCATACAGACGGTAAGATGCACCTCTGACTGACTGATGGCGCTACTCTCAACGATATTGAAATATGTCATAGAGTGTACTAAACATTACAATCGGCAAGGCCATACACGAAATAAGTCTCGTACACACTCAAAAACATTGTCGGCAAGCAGTGTTTGTAAACAGTTTGCAGAAAGAATTGCTGGAGTACAAAACGGGCTGTAACTCGGAAACAAAGCGATTTCGTGCATATCTTTTATAAGCTTTTTTAATTGTTTTCAAGTCCTGAATCCATCCTGAAAGTGCGTCCCACATGTTATGAAACATCCTGTATATATAATATAAAATAAGATTTCACAGAATTTTATAGAATAAAATAATTGCAGAATAAAAAAGATTAATATTTCAACTGGTTTTGTAGGCTAATTTTCTCTTATGAAGGCAGAAATAAATAAATTAAGTTAATGATTTATATATATATATATATATATATATATATATATATATATATATATATATATATATATGTGTGTATATATATACACCTTTCCTTTCAACCTTGCAAAGGTTCCGTGCGATGATTCCTCATTTTACGAAGGTCAAGCTTGTCGCCCCTCCTCTCGAGTTGGCCTGATGAAGTAGTGAGTCGGTTTCTTGTACTCTCCACCTCACATAGCCAGGTACGCCCGGCTCATCGGTAATTGTTCTGATCCAGGCGTCTAATCTTCTTTCGAAGATGTCACCTGCAACACCATTTGTGTTCCTTAGGCCTTTGGGAAGCTGACTAAACAGTTTTAGTCCTCTCACAACAAAACTACTTTCTTTCAGGGTTGAGGATGTTCGCTGTCTAACCTTTAATTTCGGAACACGATACAGTCTTCCCTTTCTACTTTCCACCGTTGTTTGGGGAGTTACAGGGGTTCAGACTAAGCTTAGGGACTAGTTTCTCCATTATTTTCCAAGTGTAAATAATGGTGTATCTGTCTCTTCTCCTTTCCAGTGAATATAGGTTTAGTTCACGTAACCTTTCCCAGTAGTTTAGTTCTTTGCACCCCTTGATCTTGGCTGTGAAGCTTCTCTTAATCCCTTCTAGCTGTTTAATGTCTTCTTTTTTATATGGAGATGTTAGGACCGAGCAGTATTCCAACTTGGGTATGATGGGTGTTTTCAGTAGAGAAATAATTGTATTCCTATCCCTTTGTTTGAAGGTTCTCAGTATCTGCCTAGTTATTCTCTTTGCTTGTTTACTGCTATCTTAACTTTGTGTTTCAAATTTCGCATCATCAGTTATTACAACCCTTAAATCTTTTGCTGAAGAATTTCTCTGAATTTTCTGTCCATTTGGGGTATAATATTCTATGGATTTTATGTCTTCTCTTTTTTCGTACCTTAAGGACTGAAATTTCTCACTGTTAAACTTCATATTGTTGTCTTTCGTCCACTTGTAGATTCTGTTCATTGTCGGTTTGTAGAGATCCTATATCTTCTGGGTTTCTTATTTTTCTACTGATCTTTGTGCCATCGGCAAAGGATGTTACTGTGCTGTCTCTGGTAACGTCCTCATCTATGTCAGTTAGCATGATTATGGAGAGTAGTGGAGCTAATACTCTTCCTTGTGGTACTGAGATGAGGACCTCCTCTGATTCTGATGAAGATACTCCTTGTACGGTAACGACTTGCCGCCGCTCACTAAGGAAATTATATATCCATTTCCCTACTTTTCATGTTATTCCCATATATTTCAGTTTATGTATTATGATTCTATGGTCACACTTGTCGAATGCTTTAGCAAAGTCTCTGTATATTACATCATAGTTTTCATTACTTTCAAGTGCATCAATAATGTTGTAGTGTTCCATTAGTTGTGATAGACATGATTTGCTTGACCGAAACCCATGTTGGTTATCATTTAATTTTTTCTGAATTTCCAAAAAGTCACAGATTTTCTATCTAATTATTCTTTCAAATATTTTAGTGAGATGAGATGTAAGCGACACTGGCCAAGAGTTTTTGGCTTCGGATCGATCTCCTCCTTTATGTATTGGGACTATGTTCGCGCTCTTCAGGATGCCCGGTATTTCTCCCGTGACTAGTGATCGTCTCCATATCCAATACAGGGGCTCAGTGATGGCATTTTTGCAGTTTTTGATTAGTGTGGCATTCCATTTATCCGGTCCTGCCGCTGAGTGTGCTTTTAGTTTCACTATAGATTGTGTAATATCATCTGTCGTAAAGTCGAAGTCCGTTATACTTTCCCCTTGTAGTTCTTCAAAGAACGCGTTTCTATCGCATATCAGTTTGTCAGTTTTTGGGATACTGAAAGATGATTCGTACTGAGCTCTTAATATTGCGGATACTTCTGTTTGATCATCTGATAAAGCAATGTCTTCGTTTTTCAAAGGTCCGATAGTCGCATGGTTTTTCGACTCCCATTTTGCAAAACTATAGAAGTACTTTGAGTTAACCTTTATCAAAGCGCGTCGTCTTCTTTTTCTGTATGCTTCTCAGTTAGTTCCTGTATGATGCAATCGATACTCTGCAGTTTATCATTTAATATTTTTCTGATGTTGTTATCTTTTTTTGTTACTTTATTTTGCAGTCACTCTTTTTCTCTTTCGGAACAATGACCTCTTTTTTCTCTCGAACCTACTTCTCTTTCCGCTTTGTTGTATTTTTGGGACATGTCTTTCCACAGTTTCCAGGGTCTTCTCCTCTAAAGTCATTAGCATCTCTTCCGTTGTCTTGGCCACGAAAATAGTTTTCCAATCTATTACTTCCATGCTGGATGCAACATCTTCCCAGTTTATAGCTTTGGACTGAAAATTAAAAATTTCGAATTTGCTTCTTTCTGTTCTTCGTGTTCTTTCTTTCCTGTTACTTTTATACTGGTTGTTTTTTCAATAATGTTATGGTCCGATATTATAGTTGGAGATATTTCTACATTATCAATTAGGTTGCTGTTGTTTGTGAATACCAAATCTAGGCAGTTGCTTTTTCTTGTGTTTCCTGTTATTTCTTGCGTTAACATAAATTCATCAGCTAGAGCTAGTAGCATTTTTACTTGCTCCTGATCTTCCCGTGTGCCCCCCTTGTCCTGGTGTATACATATATTTTTTCTTATCCTTTCATATTTCATGAATGGAAAAATAAAATCACCACAGAGAAAAATATTTGGGGTTGGAGAGTGTAGATCTTTTACCCAGTTTCTTACCTCTGTAATGGAATCTGAAAATTTTGAGGTTGGCGTGTTTGTGGGTCTGTACATTACAATTAGTACTGTATTTAATTTTTCAACTTTTGCTGCTACACATTCTACGGAGCTGTTTGAGGGGACTATAGTAATTTCTGCTATATGCCTTTCGCGTGTGTAAACAGCATATCCTCCTTTACGTGTCACTGTTCTGTCGGCTCGGAGTATGTTATAGTTGTCAATTTGTATTTCTTTTTTGTCAACACAGCACTCACAGTTTTCACAGTTCGCCTGGCAGTCCTTTAGATGAGATTCCGTGAGGCATGCAAAGTCTGCTCCGGCTTCTTGCAAGAGTCCTTTCCTGTATAAAACTTTGTCCTGGAAATTATTTCATTTAAGGCCCTGGATGTTGGCTAGGATTATTTTTTCTCTCTGTCGTTTTCGCATACAGGTGATTCCGATTCGTTTTCCAATGGTGGTGCCGGTTTCGTTGCCTTGTGGTCGTCCGAGAATTTTCCTCTTTTTATCTTTGTCGTTAACTGTTGTCCCGATAATGCATGAAGTGCCTTTGTTCGTACATTCTGTCCGGCTCTCGGATTCCTATATTGGTCAGCTGGTTTTATAATTGCTGGATAGTATTTAAAAGCTGAATTGTGTTGGCTACGTCTAAAAAATTGGTACCCTTCTTTGATGTTCGTTTTTCCTGTTCACCCGTTGCGTTCCTTTGAGGGTGGTGGTAACGGCATTTTTGTCCGTATTGGCACCTCCCATATCTTGCATAGGTGTTGCAGACAATAAGATGGTGGAACTTGCACTTCTTTTCAAATTTGCAATATCCACTTGTGTAATGTGTGTTACATAATGTGGAATATGCATAGATGCATTGCCCATCCCGATATCTACAGTTCCCTTTTGTGTAGTATTTACATACGGTATTTTTTACGCTTCTACTTCTTGTTATCTTGTTGTTTTCAATGTTCTTAATTTTGATGTTATCATTATTTTTCTTTGGCTGCTTATTTCCTACGTTTTTAGTTATCTTTTTATCATTTTGCTCGTTGGAGAGTTTTACTACCTCGCAACTTTTACTTATCTCTTTTCTTTCATCTATATCATCATTCCGTATTATATTGTTTATATTGTTATTCGTTATTATATTGTTATTCATTATTTCCTCCTCTCTCTCATCCACCCGAATTTTCATGCATGCATCTTACAAGTTCTTTCTCCATTATTTCACCCTTTTTTGTAACACTCGTTTGTTTTCTCCATTTCTTTAAATGAGGGGTGGCGTGTCTTGAGGTACCTAAGCGCCACCACAAGGCACCAATATCCCGTTCAACTGGTGGGAGGTGATGGAGGTGGGGGTGGGAAGCTTGGTCTCTGGGTGGCGGGAACAGCAGGAGGAGCGCGAGCCAATGAAAACATGGCAGCCACGCCGCTCTGCTTTCTGACTGGGCACCCGCTCCACACGCCGAGAGGGACATGACACAAACATCCCGCCAGTACCTTAAGACTCGCGTTGCTGTTAGCAGGAGTCCTGTGTTCGTGCTCAAATTGCTGAATATTGCGTGGATTATTCTATTCACCCGGCTTCTAACTATTATCAACGTGTGCAGCAATGTCTCACCGTGCTAGTGATAGTGATGAAAAACCAATGGAATCATTCTGTGCCAGAAATCGCACCCAAAGTTCGGCATAATAAGAAAATAAAAAATTAAAGAAAATATATACAAAATATAAAATATGAAAATTTATTCCAAAAACTCATCAACACCTTCATTAGCATACTTAGAACTCTAATTTAGCCAAAAATGAACGTTCTAGCTCAATTAATAACAGAGATACTATTGCCAGAATATTGCTGAACTTTGGAGGCGATTTCTGGCGAATTTTAATTTTGGCGCTTAGGTACCTTAAGACGCGGGACCCCTCAAATACCGCGAAGGATTTTACAGTCTGTGCACATGCGTCACACAAAAATTTGATTCCCACAATCTGTTTCGCGTTCGAGAGAAGAAATATTTTCCTATAATCCCAATTCATGCAGATAAAGTCGTGCAGTTTTTGACAGAAATCGCATCTTATTGCTGCATTTTCAGTTGTTTCCAGATTACACATATTACAGATTAAGTGAGAATTTGGACCCATGGTCATGCTATTCATTAATTAGCGTAAAAAGAAATACACCCACAAATTATTTATTTATTTTTTCCCCTTAATTTCTCTTTTCTTTCGTTTCGATGGTCACGAGGGTTTACTGACCTTTTTCTTGCCTTGTTTCTCGAATGCCAACCGTGTTACGGTTTAAATATATAGTACGTTAAACTGATGATAATTTATGCAAACTCTATTGCACTTTCTTAATTTTACTGAACTTCACTTAATACGTATATGCACGGATTCACTGATACTTTATGCACTTTCGGGTGTAAACAGAATAAACCGCCGAGTAATTTATTCCCTTCTTATTTGGGTGTTAATACAGATAACACAACAACACATCCATTTCCCACGAGGTACAAACAAACTAGGTTGATATATATATATATATATATGTATGTATGAGGGGAGATTGTAGACACCAATCGACCAGGGAAGTACTCCAGCGGGATATTAGGCAGGAGACAGGGAGTGCTGGAGCTCCCGTTTCTCCTGTCACTGTCCTTCTTAGCTGATCTTTTTCCGTGTCTCATCTACCCTGTGAACAGTCCAGCATGCTCTCAAACAAGCTTCTACTTCTATTCCTCTCTACACATACATGCATCTTACACATTGCACAATCTTTTCAAAATCTTTAAAAAAAAAAAAATGGCATCCTTGAACCTTTTTGACTCTCCTTCTTCTTCTGTGGAGGGGTCACTTTTGCGGGCGTTCGCTGTTGGCCCCCTCCTTCCTGCATAAAAAACTATAAACAAGTGCGTCAATCAGCGTGGTTTATCAATCATAACTTTACGTTTCGAGATTAACATATCTCATCATCAGAATCTGTAATTTTAAAAACATACATTAGTTGATCAGAACGATTAAAACAATTTACATGCAACATTTTACATCACATAAAATACCCACATACAAAATTACACGGCATAAATACATCAAAGCTACATTGTTTATAAAACAAAAGTGGGGTTCTTTCTTTGAGAATAAAAGCAGTATACAACTCTAAGCTCTTAAAGACAGATCGGGACAAGTATTAGATAATGTACAATTTTGTAGAAGACAAATTATCACCTATTGTTGGTTTTTTATTCAATATAAATAAATTCCATAGTTCGAAGTTCAATTTCATTGGTGCATTTGGAAAAAATCATGAAAGACTCAGTACTTAGTGGATGATCTTTATTTCTGCAATGATTTCTAACTGCTGAAAAACTTGGAACTTTCAACTGAGAGTTGGTGGAGGATAATACAAAAAGTTGTTGATTTACTCTCACCTTAAATTGGAGCTTTGAGCTGGCAATGTATTCAGCATCACAGCTTGAACACTTGTAATTATACACAATTATAGGTGTAAGAGTAGAGGGCACACTCTCCTTATGTTTAAAGAACGAGTTAATCGATAAAGTGTTAGTGAAAACAAATTTAAAGTAAATTTGGAGATAAATTTTATGAAAAATTTTTGTTAATTTTTTCTTAATGTTATCACTTATATAAGTATCGTATGGAAATTTTATATATTTGACTTCTTTGGAAACATTATAGCTGGGGCCAGGAATTTCATATATATTACTCAGAAACGGTTTGACGTTCTTATAATAGAGACTTGGAGGGTATAAGTTATTACAAAACAATTTATATAAAGAATTCATTTCTTTATCAAAGGATACCCAATTCGAGCAGAAATGCTATGCTCTGTGGATTAAGATTTTGAGTAAATTTACTTTATATTTGAAGGGAGTATAACTAAAATAATTAGTACCAAATCCTGCATTTGGGATTTCTGGATACCGAAGTGTGAATGTTGTTATTTTTAGATTAAAATATCAAAAACACTTAATGTGTCATCAACTTCTTTATCTACTTTATCTTCTTTCCCTACTTCTTTATCTCCTGTTTACAGTACATAATCTGTATAGATGAGAGGGAAATGGACGATGTCTGTCTGTCCCGAACTTTCTCAGCTCCCACTGGACGGATCGTGCCCAAACTTGGCAGGCTTACTATACTTGACCCTGCGCGTAACATAGAGGAGATTGTAGACGCCAATCACTTTCCTCCTTAGCTGATCTTTTTCTGTGTCGCATCTACCCTGTGAGCAGTCCAGCATGCTCTTAAACACACTCTTCTCTCCCTATTCCTCACTACATACTGTATACATGCATCTTACCCACTACATAATCTCCCCTGGGGAGTGGACCATAAATGTCCTCACTTCTGGCTCTCTCACTGCCGATACTGAGAATGCAGACCCGGGCAGCGGGGCTGGAACTGCTGTCGCCCATTCGAGATGTTCTAGACCTCTGTCTGATTCACTTTTTTTAAACTTCTGCAATATTCGTGGCCTTTACTCTAATTTTCAATCCGTTGAATACCACCTCTCCTCCTATAAACCTCATCTTCTTTTCTTTACTGAAACTCAGGTGTCTGGGACGACTGACAGTAACCTCTTTTCTGTACCCTCTTACTTCCTCTATACGCAATTTCACTTCAAATGTGGATGTTGCGAATATGTTACAGTAGCAATGACCTAACTTGTTCTTGTATTCCCTAACTCGAATCATCCGAATTCTATGTCCTTTGGCTACGGTTTACATGCCAATCTCAAATTAAATACATCTGCG
Source organism: Bathynomus jamesi (assembly GCA_023014485.1). Classification (NCBI taxonomy): domain Eukaryota; kingdom Metazoa; phylum Arthropoda; class Malacostraca; order Isopoda; family Cirolanidae; genus Bathynomus; species Bathynomus jamesi. Next base: position 301,253 of record JAJOZX010003797.1, read on the forward strand.
CTGTTTACCTTTCCCCTGATTCTACTGACTATCCAAAATTCTTTGACTACCTCACTTCCAAAGTGAAATACATTCTATCCCGCTCTCCCTTTGCTGAAATCTCCATTTTAGGAAATTTGAATGTTCACCACCACCTTTGGCTTTCGTTCCATTTAACTGACATCCCTGGTGAATTAGCTTACAACTTTTCTATCCTAAATGAATTAGAGCAGATTATACAGCACCCTACTCGTATTCCCGATCCCCTTAGAGATAGGCCCAACACTCTAGATTTATTTCTTACTCCTCATCCTCCTTCTTACTCTGTCAAACTTTTTTCTCCGTTGGGCTCCTTCGATCACAATCTTATATCTGTTTGCTGTCCTATCGTTCCAATTCGACTTTTGGATCCTTCGAAGAGGAGGCGCCTTTGGCACTTCGGTGTCGCTGATTGGGAAGCCTTTAGACAGTACTTCTGTAATTTCCCATGGAATGATTACTGCTTCAGTGGTGGGGGCCATTCCGAGTGTGCTGAGCGCATCACAGAGGTGATTCTCACGGGCATTCGTACTAAAAATGCAAAAAAACCTTCGTTTCACGTTACTTGTTTTAATGCTATCCACAACAAAGAGAAGTCTTTCAGAAGGTACCGTCGCCATCCAACCCTTGACTCTCACTCACTTTATATTTCTGCCCGGAATTTTGCAAAATCTGCTCTTGGACTCACCAAAAATCCTTCATCCGACAAAAATGTGAAAACCTATTCAATTCTAATTCTTCTCGCTCTTTCTAGCATCTAGCAAAGAACCTCTTCAAAAACTTTCCATCGTCTTCTTTTTCTCCTCTTTTCCATTCCAACAGCACAGTTGCCGTCTCTTCTCCTGACAGAGCTGAGCTCTTCGCTCAAACTTTCGCTTACAACTTAACCCTGGACGATTCCGGTGTTGTTCAATCATCTCCTTCCCCCTTTGACCTTATTATGTCTGAAATTAGAATCTCTTCTAAAGATGTTTTTCATGCCCTATCTGGGCTGAACTCCAGGAAGGCGTACGGTCCTGATAGTGTTCCTCCTGTTGTTCTTAAGAACTGTGCTTCTGTGCTGACACCCTGCCTAAGCAACTCTTTCGTCTTCGTCTCTCATTTGGTACTTTTCCTTCCTGCTGGAAGTTCGCTTTCATTCAGCCTATCCCAAAGAATGGTGACCACTCTCAACCCTCCAACTATCGTCCAATTGCTATGATTTCTTGCTTTTCTAAATTTTTGAATCTATCCTTAATATGAAGATTCTTAAATACCGCTATTCTCCAAGTCTTCTTTTAGCCCGTCAGTTTGGGTTCCGCAAGAGACGCTCTACTGGCGATCTTCTTGCATATCTTTCTGACTCTTGGTCATCCTCCTTTCGGGATTGCGGTGAAACCTTTGCTACTGTATTGTGCTTGACATATCAAAAGCATTTGATAGTGTCTGGCCCAAGTCTAATTTCGAAAGTGCCCTCCTTCGGTTTCTATTCTTCTATCTGTGCCTTCATCTCTCATTTCCTTTCTGGCCGATCTATATCTACGGTTGTAGATGGCCACTGTTCTTTTCCTAAAGATATTAACAGTGGTGTTCCTCAGGGTTCTGTCCTGTCACCCACTCTTTTCCTTTTATTTATCAATGATCTTTTAATTCGCACTTCTTGTCGTATTCACTCCTATACTGTTGATTCCACTCTTCACTTCTACACCCGCTTCCTTCCCAAAGCGTCCCTCACAGCAGTCACTCTATGATTCGCGTAGGACGGCTATGGAATACCTCACCTCTGCTCTTTCTGCTATCTCTGATTGGGGCAGAGGAAACCTTGTGGCTTTCATTGCCTCAGAAACTCACTTCCTTTATCTGTCTATTTGTCACAATCTTCCACACGACTATCCCCTTACTTTCAACAATACACAACTCAATCCTTCCTCTTCTCTTAACATTCTTGGCGTTTCCTTTTCTCGTGATCTTTCCTGGAAAGATTACATATACTCTCTTTCCAAACAGCTTTTAAGAGGCTAGGTGTGCTGTACCGCCTCAGCAGTTTCTTCACCCCCTCTTAGTTGGTGTCTCTCTACAGGTGATTTGTTCGCCCCTGTGTGGAGTATGTTTCTAATGTGTTGGGTGGCTCAACACATACAGCCGTACTTGACCAGGTGGAATGAAAGGCTTTTCGTCTCACCAATTCCGAGCCTCTTACTGACTGTCTCCAATCTTTCTCTCTTCGTCGCAATGTTGCCTCACTCTCTCTTTACTATCGCCATTATAACGGACATTGCTCTTCTGAACTCTCTAACTGCATGCCTCCTCCTTTAAGGAGAGCACGCCGCACCAGAATTTCTACACTTTCTCATTCCTTTTCTGTCTAACTGTCTAACACAAGGGTTAATCAGTATTTTCAGTCTTTCATCTTCTCAACTGGTCAACTCTGGAACAATCTTCCTCAATCCATCTTTTCTCCTGTCTATGACCTCCTATGTTTCAAACGTAGAGTGTCTAGGCATCTCGAAAATCCCGGACCTTGATTTGGGCCCTTTTATTCTTCTTTGGTGGGCACTTTTGCGGGTCTTGCCCTTGACCTCTCCTTCCTGCATAAAAAATATATATCTAAATACGGCTTCAATTATCTTCGTCGTATAAACACTTGGACAGACGTATACCTTAACTCCGACCTCAAGTGATTTATATATATATATATATATATATATATATATATATATATATATATATATATATAAGTTAACCCCTCCGTCTATGGCCTGGGTTGGTTCGGAGTCGACGGGGGTTCTGGTTAGGAGGCAGCAAAGGATATTTCTCGCAATAGTTTTCTTCTATAACATTCTAATTTTTTAATCTCGCTATAGGTTCGACAAACTGTTAACCCCCTTTCTATAATACTCTGATACTTTCTCTGAAGGTTCGCCGATTTTCTTTTTATAACTTATCGACTTTATTGACTGAGTTCTCGGACGAGAGCACGGCTCAAAGGAAAAGATAAAAAAAAACTTTCTTTCACTGTAATTTACTTCTAAAAATGTACAGGGGTGGAGGTTCGACCTCTTTCGACCATGGCTCAGGCCGGAATCTAAAAAAATTAAGGAGGCAAGGGGCCTCTGCCCCCTCCTCTGGGAGTGAAGTCTAAGAAGAAGAAGAAGTCGTAATTGAAGTAATCATTATTTTACAATTACATGCTTTATATATAATCTAAATTTTGGGGGAGTGCAGTCTGAAGGTTAGGTTTCCCCCTTTAAACACATGATCAGATTTTTGAAAGATTCCAAAAAAAATTAAAAATAGTAATAAAAAATAATCGTATTTTCGCCGAGCATACATTTCTAAAGGGCGACATAATTTCGTAGTATATTGAGTACAATCTAAGTACATCACTGAGTACATTGTAATTTTGGTTTAAAACAATTATGATTATAATTATGGATTAATTCACATTTACTTATTATCGTTAATTACAGTCTCATTAAAGTACATTAATTACGTCATTAAGTACATTACATCATTAAGTACATTAATTACATTATATTAAAGTATTACAGTTAATTACAATTAAACAGTTAACTATAGCTTTGTGGTGTTTTTACAGTACTTCATATTTATAGACAATTAAGATGTTAGGAATATAACACAAAGTACATGGGCACACGGATATATATATTATATATATATATAGGGTGTTTGAAAACTTTCTGTACAAATTGTAATGGGGGATAGGCAACACCAAGACAAACCCTTTTCGTCTATAAGTGTATGTCCGCTGACGCCACCATTCGGCGCGAAAGGGCGCCGCTGCAATTGGCTAAAAGGTGAAGTGGGCTAGACTCGCGCTTGCCGCGGGCATTCTTAAATCGGACGTAGTACGCGTAACATGGAGCGCTTCACGACTGCTGAGATGGCTGACATATATATGGTGTATGGGGCTGCCAATGGAAACGGAAGAGCTGCTTGGAGGTTGTACCGACAGCGCTTCCCAAACAGACGTGTGCCAAACCACCAAACGTTTGCGCATTTGCATCGGCGACTGCGAGAAACTGGAACATTCCATGCAAACATGCTGACACTGGTCGGGAGAGAAACGTGCGCACTCCTGACATGGAAGAAGAAATCCTACGGCGATTTGAGGACAATCCAAGCGCAAGCACGCGAGGTGTTGCACGTATCCTCGGTGTGAAACCACGACCTGGTCTGGAGAGTGTTGCACGAGCAGCAGTTACATTCGTTTCATCGTCAGAGAGTCCAGGCATTACAACCTCGGATTACCCTCTTCGTGTGGAATTCGCACGCTGATTTCTGCAGCAGACAGCGGTGCAGCCTAATTTCCGGCTTATGTGCTGTTCTCAGATGAGGCTGTTCACACGTGGGGTGTTAACATGCACAATCTCACGTGTGGCGCACGCAAATCCACATGCTAACGGGTGCATTGCTCATCAAGAACGGTTCGCCGTCAATGTTTGGCGGGTATCGTCCATGGCAAGTGATTGGGCCGTACCTGCTGCCTGCCTGACTCGACGGGCGGGTTTATCGGATATTTCTTGAAGAAAACGTTGCCGGAAACTGCTGGAAGATGTTCCCGTGGCTATTCGTAGACGAATGTGGTTTCAACACGACGGGGCCCAGCACACTCCAGCAACGATGTGCGGATTATCTGAACGCCACTTTTGGGGGCCGATGGATAGGCCGGGGTGGGCCCGTAGCCTGGCCACCGAGATCGCCCGATTAACATGCCTCGATTTCTTCCTGTGGGGACACATGAAGAACCTCGTGTACCAAAACTCACATTTACTCAGAAGAAGACGTCGTAGCAAGAATCGCTGTCGCGAGGGAAACTGTTCCCGAAATGCCGGGAATCTTTCGACGTGTACGTCGGTCATGCTTCGACGCTGTCGGGCATGCATGATGCTACGGTCGCAACTTTCAGCACCTTCTTTAAATAAACATGCCTTCTAAATAAACATGTACGCGTACTACGTCCGATTTTAAGAATGCCGCGGCAAGCGCCAGTCTAGCCCACTTCACCTTTAGCCAATTGCAGCGGCGCCCTCTCGCGCCAAAGGTGACGTCAGCGGACATACACTTATAGACGAAAAAGGGTTTGTTCTTGGTGTCCCTATCCCCATTACAATTTGTACAAAAAGTTTTCAAACACCCTGTATATATATATATATATATATATATATATATATATATATATATATATAAAACAACACACATAATAATGTTCTATAAATTCGAATCAGAGCGAGAGGAGATTTTACGTTTTCAGATGTCAATTGTGCTGTGATCATCGAATTGCGTACACTTGCATAAACATTTTCGAGTTCATTGCGATAGGCGAAATAATAAAAAAAAATAAAAAATAATAAAAAAAATAATACATGCGAACGTATTTGCACGACTTTCGACGAACAGGTACGGATGCATAAAGTTTTGTGCACATTTCATAGACTGACACGAATAAAAATGAATATTTAATAAAATTGATATGGGATAATGGTCAAGATAAGATATGGACGTATGGATGAATATGGTTGAATAATAATTATATTGTTTCATACCAGACACGACACAACATATAAGTAATGACTTATAGAGTGAAGTTTTTATTATTATGAAAGAATTTACCATACATTGAATACGGAAGATGTCCACATACTAAACACGTGGTTCAGTGTTCAAGGTATGGAAAACGTGAAGGAAATTAAGTTACTTTTATGACGTCATGGTTATTTACTTTGTACGTACCATATAAGTCATTACTGGGAGAAATTAAAGGAGACGAATTTGAGAGACACAGTTAAGGGACATTCGCTTCTCACAGCGAACTTCTAATAGCACAAACATGAATACTTCTCAACCATAGAAATGGTAGGTCGCATGGTTGTGATACTGAAAAAAAAAAGAAAGCAAAAATCGAAATTCTATCCAAAGTCGCTCAGGCGATTTTGGTTTCTCATGTAAAAATGAACATTCGAACAAAAACCATACAACATAAGTACTGCATGAAGACAATGAATATATGGATCCATATAATGATTATATAATGATTATTTAGGAATTATTCATTGTTCATTTTTACAGGGCTCTACCGTCTAAAATGATATTAATTAATACAATACAATTAATAAAATACAATATAACAGCCCAACTAATTCAAACTAGATGATGGCTAATGGTTTTTATAATTACAAATTTATATACACAACATAAGTCCGGGTGGTTAAGTTACAATGCACAGTAGGATGGATCGATTTTACATTTTTTTCAATTTCCATATTCTAATAGAGGCAAAACTTGCGCATGCATGAGAAAATAGCCTCTGCAAAATCTTAGCTTAATAGGTAATCATCTTCTGCCCCCGGCAGAGCGATGAAAATCATATTTTAGTAGTCAAAAACGTTATTTCATGCCTAAGCAACGATATAAATGCTATGGGAAATATATAAATGCATTATTTAAGACAAAGAGCCGATCTGAAAATATGTATAATATACATATTTTCAGATCGGCTCTTTGTCTTAAATAATGCATTTATATATTTCCCATAGCATTTATATCGTTGCTTAGGCATGAAATAACACACACGCAAAATTTTATGACTCTAGGCTAGGGTTTAAAAATACGTTTTTGACTACTAAAATATGATTTTCATCGCTCTGCCGGGGGCAGAAGATGATTACCTATTAAGCTAAGATTTTGCAGACTATTTTCTCGTGCATGCGCAAGTTTTTGTCTCTATTAGAATATGGAAATCGAAAGAAATGTAAAATCGATCCACCCTAATTGCACAGTAATTAGAAAATCAAATCCTTAACACGACACTTGCTTAGAGAGTTATTATAAAATATAAAAAATTCAAAGATTAATACTTTAATTTATGCAAACAGAATAAAAGGATTAATACGTTAATTTAGACAAACAATGATATTGTTAAATTTTACAAATACTTAGTTATCATGATCGTACAGTTAATAAACTAATTTTATTGACTAGTTTAGGTAAAAATCGAATTACGTAATGGATGATGTATAGACCTGTGGTGAAATGTGTATTTGTGTGTAAGGATTCGGGAGGTTTTCGAATTAACAGCTTAAAAATAATGTATAATAATTTAAAATGGGAGTACGATTATAAAATCCTTTAAGTTTAAGTGAATTATTATTCAATTCTAATACAGATAGTATTAATGATGATGTATGCGTATGAGTTTTAATGTAAAAGTGACTTGAGGTACGGAAGGAAAATGAATTCGAATATGTGTCAAAAGTAATAAAATTCAATTAGGATTATAGATTTTACGTAATTAAATCAGTTACACGTATTAAGGTAATGAAAAAAAACGCACTTAGAGGATCTTACAAGTAATGAAAGTAAATCTCACGGTATTAAAATTGAATTTCGACACAATTAAATTCGACTACTAACATTCATAGCCATAGAGTAGTGTGTCAAATTGACTATAATTTTCGTTTGATACTTAAAAGATGGTATAATAATAATTTAACGACAAATACTCAATATTAATCGAATAAAAAAATATAAAAAATATAAAAATTTAAAATAGAAATCAATTATAAACTATAATGAACTAACATGAGGTTATAGGGTCCATACTCTTAAATAAAATAAAAACAACTTTGGAATTATCACGTTTCATACTGAGGAATGTTCCGCAGTACCAAAGAGGCTCCTGTTTGGTTTCTGGACCAACTGGGTGAAAGGAAACAGATGGTTAAACTGTGGTTTGACTGGAGCCAAAGAAGAATTAACCATGGTTGAACCATTTCTCTGGTTGACACTGGGTTCAACTGGGGTTGGGGTGTTAAAATAAAATAAAATAAAAAACAAAGTTTGGAGTACTACATTCGGGGGAATTGAGTGAATAAGCGGGGACATATGTCTGAAATTGACAATACGTCTTTTCGTGAGCACTTTGCTCTTTAGGAAGACATTGATTGTCACAATGCTTAAAACAAAAATTAAAGGAGGTAAAACAAGACGGAGGGTCGGTAGTTCCTCAGCATAGTAAATTAAAAAGGAGATCATTGGGACATGATCGATTAATTATTACACAACTATTATCATCACATATACATTACAATAATTATCAAAATCATTGTAAACAATTGTAAATCTGTTTTTGTTACGACAAGAAAATATATAATTTCACCTATATATTTATATATGCAACAACTATATGCAACAACTACATGGAAAAAGGAGACAAATCGGTCAATTTCTTTCTTACAACAAAAAAAAAAGAAGGTTGAACTAAAGACACAAACCTGCCAATTCAGGTTGAATTAAATTCCCTTAAACAACAAAAAAAGTTGAATTCAATTGACTGCATTGAAATGACTTGGGACTTGAAAACTGACTTGGAACTGACTACAATTGTCTTGGGACTGACTACAACTCTCTTTGGACTGACTACAACTGTTTTCGGACTGACTACAACTGTCTTGGGACTGACTGCAACTGTCTTGAAACTGACTACAACTATCTTGGGACTGACTACAACTGACTACAACAGTCTTGGGACTGACTACAACAGTCTTGGGACTGACTACAACAGACTTGGGACTGACTACAACTGTCTTGGGACTGACTACAACTTTCTTGGGACTGACTACAACTTTCTTGAAACTGACTACAACTGATTTGGAACTGAAACTGACTTGCAACTGACTACAACTGACTTACAACTGACTACAACTGTCTTGGAACTGACCTCAACAGTCTTGGGACTGACTACAACTGTCTTGGGACTGACTACAACAGTCTTGGGATTGACTACAACTGATTTGGGACTGACTACAACTTTCTTGGGACTGACTACAACTTTCTTGAAACTGACTACAACTGATTTGGAACTGAAACTGACTTGCAACTGACTATAACTGTCTTGAAACTGACTGACTGACTGACTGACTGACTTGAACTGACTTAAACTGACTTACTGACTTGAACTGCTATCAAGTATTTCTACAAATCTCTGGGGCGGTTGTCCCTCTGGATGCAACCTATTGACTTGAACTGCTATCAAGTATGATATTTCTATAAATCTCTGGGGCGGTTGTCCCTCTGGATGCAACCTTCTGACTTGAACTGACTTCAAACTGACTTGGACTTCAAACTGACTTAAACTTCCTAATGACTTAAACTTCAAAATGACTTAAACTTCAAACTAACTGAAAACTGACTTCAAAATTGACTGAAACTTCGAAACTACTTGAAACTGATGAACTTGAAACTGATTAACTTGAATCTGATTAACTTGAATCTGATTAACTTGAATCTGACTAACTTGGAACTGACTAACTTGGAACTGAAACTGACTCGAACTTGAACTGCTATCAAGTGAAGTCTATTATTCTCTGGGCTTGGTTGTCCCTCTTGGATACAAACAACTGAAACTGTCCGAAAACTGATTTGCAACTTATTTGCAACTAAAACTGACTTGGAACTGATTTGCAACGGATTTGCAACTAAAACTGACTCGAAACTACTTCAAGTATCTCTATAACTCTATAAACTCTCTATAAACTCTCTCTTTCTTAATTTGCAAGTCAATTCAATTCAATAATTTGAAAAAAATTGTAAACAAAAATACGAAATGTAAACACATTTCACTCGAATGTACGCGAAGGTACAGTAATATGTTTGGTATAATAGTGAAAATAACTCTGAGAAAATAACTCTGAAAATAACTCTCTGAAAATAACTCTGTGACATTAACTCTTTGACATTAACTCTGTGACACTAACTCTGTGACATTAACTGTTTCAATAAAAAAAATGTATCACTGGTGTCTGAAATGTTCACTGTGTTTCTTGTTAACTCTGGCTTGATACTCTTTATTAACTGTTAATAATAATGACTTTTCAAATGTTTACAAATTACTTAAAAAGAAACAAAATCAGTACTTAACAAAATTTCTAAGGCGAAATCCTTAGAGACGTGTCCTGAAGACGTGTCTTGCTGGCTACTTGTTTTTGGATGAAAACTAGGCGTGGAGAACTTGGAGTCGTAACACACCGGTTCAAGGGTGGATGTGTCGAACTGGAAGTCGTGACTCGCCGGCCAACTGGATGTTGGTTCTAGTTCCAGGGTCTGGAAGACTGGAAGAATCCTTGATGCAGAGGTCGTCATTTTCTTATCCTGGGGCAGGGGTCGCTAGTTTTTTTTATCCTGGGGCAGGGTCGCCAATTGTTATCCTCCTTCTTCTATGGCCTGGGTTGGTTCGAAGTCGACGGGGGTTCTGGTTAGGAGGCAACAACAGATATTTCTTGCGATAGTTTTCTTCTATAACATTCTAATTTTTTTCTCTCGCTATAGGGTCGACAGAATGTTAACCCCCTTTCTATAATACTCTGATACTTTCTCTGAAGGTTCGCCGATTTTCTTTTTGTAACTTATTGACTTTGTTGACTGAGTTCTCGGACGAGAGCACGGCTCGAAGAAAAAGATAAAAAAAACTTTCACTGTAATTTCCTTCTAAAAATGTACAGGTAGTGCTCTGAATTTACAGGGGTAGAGGTTCGACCTCTTTCGACCATGGCTCAGGCCGGAATCTAAAAAAATTAAGGAGGCAAGGGGCCTCTGCCCCCTCCTCTGGGAGTGAAGTCTAAGAAGATGAAGAAGTCGTAATCGAAGTCGAAGTAATCGAAGTAATCATTATTTTACAATTACATGCTTTATATATAATCTAAATTTTGGGAGAGTGCAGTTTGAAGGTTGTTTCCCCCTTTAAACACATGATCAGATTTTTGAAAGATTCCAAATAAAAATTAAAAAAATAATAATAAAAAATAATCGTATTTTCGCCGAGTATACATTTCTAAAGGGTGACATAATTTCGTAGTACATTGAGTACAATCTAAGTACATCACTGAGTACATTGTAATTTTGGTTTACAACAATTATGATTATAATTATGGATTTATTCACATTCACTTATTATCGTTAATTACAGTCTCATTAAAGTACATTAATTACGTCATTAAATACATTACATTATTAAGTACATTAATTACATTATATTAAAGTATTACAGTTAATTACAATTAAACAGTTAACTATAGCTTTGTTTTATTTTTACAGTTTTTCATATTTATAGACAATTAAGATGTTAGGAATATAACACAAAGTACATGGGCACATACGGTATATATATATATATATATATATATATATATATATATATAGAGTGCTCGAAGGGAGGCGGGTTGAGGTGGGATGCCATCCCACAACTTTTAATTAAATGTAAAATCATCCCACTACTTCATATTTACCTTAAAATCATCCCGGAACTTTACAATCTAAATTTGATTTTCCAGAAATAGAACAGGCTTTTTGTTAGATTATTTGTTTCGCTAAATAAGATTACATGAAATGATGAAAATATAGTTTTTGCTGCAATAAACACTTTGATAATAAGCACACCGGACAAAAAATTAGTCACCTCTAATAGCACCGATAGTAGGAAGTTCAAGGTCACACAGAGGGCGCTGATGTAGCATTGGTAAGTGACAAGTAGCGGTGACGTAGCACACAGGATCAGATCTGTTTCGTGAGGTGGTGAAGAACAAAGTGTGTGTTGGATATAGTCTGCAAAATGGGTCGTGAGGCAGACGTTACTCAGTGGCAAAAAGGAGCCATCGTGTTTGGCAGAGCCCACGGACACAAAATGTCTGAAGTAGCCCAATTTGTTGGCGTGTCAACGCGTACTGTCCAGCGAGTTTACAAAGAGTGGTGTAGTTCGCAATCAACTGACAATCGACGGCGTAACTGTGGCCGGAAAACAATTCTCGACAATAGGGGCCGCCGCCATGTTTCTCGTCTAGCAACTGCAAATCGTTTTCAAACCGAGAACAATTGCTCCAAGAAACCAATGAGGTTCTCCAGCGACCAATTTCCGAACGGACATTGCGACGAGAACTGCATGCGATGGACATCTGGAGCAGGGTACCAAGGAAGAGGCCGCTGTTAACAGCAAGTCACAAATTGGCACGTTATAAATGGGCTCAGAGGCACAAAAACTGGACTGCGGCAGATTGGAAACGTGTAATTTGGTCCGATGAGTCCCGTTTTTGTTTGTTCTCCAATGATGGGAGGCGACGAGTGCATCGCAGGTCCAATGAAGCCTTTAATCCTGAATGCGTCGAAGGTGTTGTTCAGGCTGGAAACAGAAAGTGAAGCGCAGGAATAGACACCCACGGACTCTGGTGGAACTTCGGGACCGGCTGATGAACGAGTGGCAGCAAATCGATGTTCAGTACATGCACAACCTCGTAGAGTCTCTGCCTCGCCGGATTCGTGCGGTTATCAAGGCCAGAGGCGCCGTCACACGTTATTAGGTACATTCTGAGAGGGGTGACTAATTTTTTGTCCGGTGTGCTTATCAACAGCAGAATGTGAGAGATCATTTAGCAACATGAATCTTATCATCTCTTCTGAACGAAATTCTTTGCGCATGAAGACTGCATCTAGTCTAATGTTTATTTCAATGACTGGCCCACCAGGGAGCAGTTTTGATCCCGTAGGCTATGTTAAATTTTGGCTAGAAAAAGGTCTCCGAGATGCAGATAACACGAATTGCCAAGCTCCAATAAACAAGTTTGCGCACAGCCATAACACTGATAACATCTGGAAACTATTTTAAAGGTACGTATGATGATAAAATGAATTTCACATAAATTAAAGGAATGATTATTTACAGATATTTTATTTTTGTAACAGAGTTTTTTAATGGCAGTTTAACGAATATTTTTTCTCGATTTTGTATATATATATATAATATATATATACACACAAAAAAAATTCTAGTTACATAAAAATCTGCCATTTCCGGAAGCTAAGGCTTTGCACATTATGAAAATTTCGAGTTTATATACAGTATATATATTATGATTCGAGTTTACCATCCCGCTACCTTTTTTTTCCCACTTCGATATATATATAATATATATATATATATATATATATATAGATATATATATATAGCATAACATACATAATAATGTTCTATAAATTCGAATCAGAGCGAGAGGAGATTTTACGTTTTCAGATGTCAATTTGTGCTGTGATCATCGAATTGCGTACACTTGCATAAGCATTTTCGAGTTCATTGCGAGAGGCGAAATAATTAAAAAAAACAAATAATAAAAAAAAATAATACATGCCAACGTATTTGCAAGACTTTCAACGAACAGGTACGGATGCATAAAGTTTTGTACACATTTCATAGACTGACACGAGTAAAAATGAATATTTAATAAAACTGATATAGGATAATGGTCAAGATAAGATATGGACGTATGGATGAATATGGTTGAATAATAGTTATATTGCGTCATACCAGACAGGACACAACATATAAATAATGACTTATAGAGAGTGAAGTTTTCATTATTATTAAAGAATTTACCATACATTGAATACGGAAGATGTCCTCATACTAAACACGTGATTCAGTGTTCAAGGTATGGAAAACGTGAAGGAAATTAAGTTCCTTTTATGACGTCATAGTTATTTACTTTGTACGTACCATATAAGTCATTATTGGGAGAAATTAAAGGAGACGAATTAGAGAGACACAGTTAAGGTACATTCGCTTCTCACAGCGAACTTCTAATGGCACAAACATGAATACTTCTCAACCATAGAAATGGTAGGTCGCATGGTTGTGACACTGAAAAAAAATAGAAAGCAAAAATCGAAATTCTATCCAAAGTCGCTCAGGCGATTTTGGTTTCTCATGTAAAAATGAACATTCGAACAGAAAAACCATACAACATAAGTACTGCATGAAGACAATGAATGTAAAGATCCATATAATGATTATATAATGATTATGTAAGAATTATTCATGGTTAATTTTTACACACACACACACACACACACACACACACACACACACACACACACACACACATATATATATATATATATATATATATATATATATATATATATATATATATTCTGTAGTAAACATATGATCTTCAGGGGATTTTATCATAAAACAATGTAGCGGGTCCTATAAACTCAATGTTAAAGAAGCTTAACGTTTATACATTTCAATTTATTTAAAAGTTTAAACCATAAAAGATGATTAAAGCTGTCCAATATCAGTTGATGAGACATGTGTCAGGTAACAGTCGGTTTTAGAAAGAGGTCTAATGGAAGGAAGGGAGTTGTGATGGAAGGAATTGAAATAAAATTAACCTTTCAACGTTTCAGATGTTCCGTGCAATGATTCCTCATTTCATAAAAGTCAAGCTTGTTGCCCCTCTTCCTGAGTTGGCCTGGTGAAGTAAAGAGTTGGTTCCGAGAACACAGGCTATTCTGGAATTGTTCTAAGCCACGCGCCTATTCTTCTTTTGAAGATACCCACCGCTACACCACTCGTGTTCCTTAGTTCCCGGGATAATTGTTTGACAATCTTGGTCCTCTCACAATAAAACTGTTTATCTTCAAAGTTCAGGATGTTTCCTGTCTTGCCTTTAATTTGAGGACACGACACATTCTTCCTTTTCTACTTTCCATTGTTGTTTGAATGGTTATAGGGTTCAAAGTAAAATTAGGAACCGGTTCCACCATTATTTTCCAAGTTTAATAATGTTGTATCTCTTTCTTCTTATTTCCAATGAATGTAAGTTTAATTCTCGTAACCTTTCACAGTAATTTATTTCTTTGCATCCATTGACCTCGGCTGTGAAGCTTCTTTCAATCCCTTCTATTTGACTAATGTCTTCTTTTTCTCTATGGGGATGTTCAGACCGAGCAGTATTCCAACTTGGGTATGATCAGTGTTTTCAATAGAGGAATCATTGTATTCCTATCTCTTCTTTTAAAGGTTCTCATTATCTGTCCAGTTATTCTTTTTCCTCTGTTTATTTTGTTTCAAATTTCCCGTCATTAGTCATTACAGCTCTTAAATTTTTGCTTTAGATTTCTCTGAATTTCCTGTCCATTTGATGTATAGTATTTTATGGATTTTAGGTCCTTCCTTAATATTTAAAATTTATCACTGTTAAATTTCATGTTATTAACTTCAGACTAATTGTTGGTTTTTTTCATATCTGTTTGTAGAGATCCTATATCCTCTGGGTTTCTTATTTTTCTACTAATTTTTGTTTCATCGGCAAAGGATGTTACTGTGCTGTCTCTGGTAACTTCCTCATCTGTATCAGTTAATATGATTATGAAGAATAATGAAGCTAATACTCTTCCATGTGGTACTGAGCTAAGGACCTCTGACTCTGATGAAAGTATTCCTTGAACTCTAACGACTTGCTGCCGTTCACTCAGGAAATTATATACCCATTTTCCTACGTTTAATGGTATTCCTATATATATCCGATATATTTATGTGCTATGATCCATGATCACACTTATCGAACGCATTAGCAAAGTCTGTGTATATTACATCATAGGTTTAATTATTTTCAATTGCATCAATAATGTTATTATAGTGTTCCATTAATTCTGATAGGCATTATCATCCTGACCAGAATCCATTTTGATTATCAATTTATTTTTTCCGAGTTCCCAAAAAGTTAGAATTTTTTCTCGAACTATTCTTTCAAATATTTTGGTGAGATGAGATGTAAGCGACGCTGGCCTATATTATTTGGCTTCGGATCGATCGCCTTTATACAGTGGAACTCTGTTCGCTCTCTTCAAGATGCTCGGTATTTATCCCGTGTCTAGTGACCGTCTCCATATCCATTGTAGGGGCTTAACGATTTCATTCTTGCAGTTTTTGTTCAGTAGGGTGGATCGATTTTACATTTGTTTCGATTTCCATATTCTAATAGAGACACAAACTTGCGTATGCATGAGAAAATACCCTCTGCAAAATCTTAGCTTAATAGGTAATCATCTTCTGCCCCCGGCAGAGCGATGAAAATCATATTTTAGTAGTCAAAAACGTATTTTTCTTATAATTTTTAAAATATTTCAATATGCGTGTGTGTTATTTCATGCCTAAGCAACGATATAAATGCTATGGGAAATATATAAATGCATTATTTAAGACAAAGAGCCGATCTGAAAATATGTATATTAATATACATATACATATACATATACATATACATATTTTCAGATCGGCTCTTTGTCTTAAATAATGCATTTATATATTTCCCATAGCATTTATATCGTTGCTTAGGCATGAAATAACACACACGCATATTGAAATATTTTAAAAATTATAAGAAAAATACGTTTTTGACTACTAAAATATGATTTTCATCGCTCTGCCGGGGGCAGAAGATGATTACCTATTAAGCTAAGATTTTGCAGAGGCTATTTTCTCATGCATGCGCAAGTTTGTGTCTCTATTAGAATATGGAAATCGAAAAAAATGTAAATTCGATCCACCCTATTGTTCAGTGTGGCATTCCATTTGTCCAGGCCTGTCACCGAGTGTGCTTTTAGTTTCCCTATAGATTAGTTTATCAGTTTATTAGTTTATCAGTTTTGGGGATTCTGAAAGATGATTCATACTGAGCTCTTAATATTTCACATACCGTTTTAGATCATCTGTTAATACATTGTTTTCATTCTTCAAAGGTCCTAGAGTCGCGTGATTTCTCGACTTCCATTTCGTAAAATTATAGAAGTACTTTGCGTTAATCTTTATCGTTTCTGTAGCGTCATCTTCTTTCTCAGTATGTTTGGCAATTGAACCCTGTATGATGCAATCTGTACTCTCCAGTTTATCGTTTAATATTTTTCTGATGTTGTCTCTGCAGTTTCTTAATTTTAGTCACTCTTTTTCTTGCAGAACATTGCCCGTTTTTTTCTCTCGAACCTGCTTCTCTTTCCTTCTTGTTGCATTTTTGGGACATGTCTTTCCACAATTTCTATCGTGTTCTCTTCTAAGGTTATTAACCTTCCTCTTAAAGATGGTTTTCCAGTCTGTTGCTTTCATGCTGGATGCAATACCTTCCAAATTTATTGCTTTGTAGTGGAAATTAAAAATTCCGAATTTGCTTCTTTCTATTGTTCGTGTTCTTCCCTTTCCCGTTACTTTCATATTGGTTATTTTAATGATGTGATCCGATATTATGTTAGGGGATACTTCTATGTTGTCAATTAGGTTGCTAGGTTATCAATCTAGGCAGTTATTTTTTCTTGTATTTTCCGTTATTTTTTGTTAACATAAATTCATCGGCTAGAGCTAGCAGCACTTTTGCCTACTCAGTGCTCCTGGTCTTCCCGTGTGCTTCTCTTGTCTTGGTTTGTACATATATTTCTTCATATCCCTTTATATTTCATAAATGGAAAATTAAAATCAGCACAGAGAATAATATTTGGGGGTTGGGGAGTATACATCTTTCACCCAGTTCGTGACCTCTGTAATGATATCTGAGAATTTTGTAGTTGGCGTGTTTGGGGGTCAATATATTACAATTAGTACTATATATAATTTTTGAACTTTTGCTGCTACTTATTCCACGTAGTTATTTGAAGTACTTAGGGCCATTTCTACCATATGTTTTTCGTGTGTATAAATAGCACATCCTTCTTTACGCCTTAGTTTTCTCTCGGCTCGAAGTATGTTATAGTTTACAATTTTATTTCTTTTTTGTTGATACAAAACTCACAGTTTCCTCAGCTCATCTGACAATCCTTTAGATAGGTTTCCGTGAAGCATGTAAAGTCTGCTCTTGTTTCTTGCATGAGTTCTTTTCAGTATGTATCATTTAATTTTTTCGCGCGTTTCCAAAAAGTCAGATTTTTTCTCTAACTATTTTGTCAAATATTTTGGTGAGATGAGATGTAAGCGACTCAGGCCTATATTATTTGGCCTCGGATCGCTCTCCTTAAAATATTGGAACTATGTTCGCTTTCTTCGAGATGTTTGGTATTTATCCCGTGTTTAGTGATCGTCTTCATATCCAATATAGGGGCTCAGCGATCTCATTCTTTAGTTTTTGACCAGTGTGGCATTCCATTTTCTGGCCCTGCCGCCGAGTGTGTGCTTTTAATTTCCCTATAGCTGGTGTCGATGTCCGTTATACTTTCCGCTTGTATTTCTTCTTCAGAGAACACGTTTCCATCGCATATTACAGTAATTTATCAGTTTTGGGGATACTGAAAGATGATTCATACTGAGCTCTTAATATTTCAGTTACTTCTTTCAGATCATCGGTTAAAACAATGTTTTCATTCTTCAAAGGTCCTATAGTCGCATGATTTTTTTTTTACTTCCTTTTCGCGCAATTATAGAAGTACTTTGAGTTAACCTTTATCGCTTTCTGACGTCATCTTCTTTCTCTGTATGTTTCTCAATTAGACCTTGTATGACGCAATCTATACTCGCTAGTTTATCGTTTAATTTTTACTGATGTTGTTGTCTGTGCAGTTTCCTAATTTTACTGTCATTCTTTTTCTCTTGCGGAACATTGACCTCTTTTGTCTCTCAAACCTGCTTCTCTTTCTTTTTTGTTGCCTTTTTGGGACATATCTTTCCACAATTTCTAGTGTCTTCTATCCAAAGGTTATTAGCATCTCTTCCGTTGTCTTGCACTTATAGATAGTTTTCCAGTCTCTTGCTTCCATACTGGATGCAATACCTTTCCAATTTACAGCTTTTAAGTGAAAATTTAAAATTTCGAATTGGCTTCTTTCTACACACCAGTTGTTTCTTTTCCTGTTACTTTTATATTGGTTGTTATTTCAGCAATGTTGTGATCTGATATTATATTGGGGGATATGTCTATGTTATCAGTTAGGTTGCTGTTCTTTGTGAATACCAAATCTAGGCATTCGTTTTTCTTGTATTTTCCGTTATTTCTCGTGTTGACAAATTCATCAGCTAGAGGTAGCAGCATTTTTGTGTGCTTAGTGCTCATAGTCTTCTCGTTTGCTTCCCTTGTCTTGGTGTATACATATATTGTTTTCTATCCTTTTGTATTTCATAAATGGGAAATTAAATCACCGCAGAGAATAATATTTTGGGTTGGGGAGTGTAGAGCTTTCAACTAAGTCCTGACTTCTGTAATGTATCTGAGAATTTTGTAGTTGGTGTGTTCGGGGGTCTATACATTACAATTAGTACCATATTTAATTTTTCAACTTTTGCTGCTACTGATTCTATGTAGATATCTGAAGTACTTATGGCCATTTCTGCCATCTGTTTTTCATGTGTATAAATAGCATATCCTCCTTTACGCCTTACGTGTTCTGTCGTCTGGAAGTATGTTGTAGTTTACAACTTTATTTCTTTTTTGTCAATACAAAGCTCACCGTTTTCTCAGCTCGCCTGGCAGTCTTTTAGATAGGTTTCCGTGAGGTATGTAAAGTATGCTCTTGTTTCTTACACGAGTCCTTTGTCCAGGGAATGGTTTTGTTTAAAACCCTGAATGTTGCCTAGGATTATTTTTATTTTTTCGTTTACAATTTTCTCTTTATGTTGTTCAGATTTGTTTTCCATTGGTGGTGCATGTTTCGTTGCTCTGTGATCCTTCGAGAATTTCGCTTCTTTATCTATTTCGATACAGGTTCCGATATCGTACGTAATTTCTTCCTGTATTTGTTCTGTACGGCTTTCCCAGTATTTGTCAATTGTCTTTGTATTTGTTGGATAGTATTTAATAGTTGAGTTGTGTTGGCTTCTTCTAAAAAATTGGTTGCCCTGTTTGTTGCTGGCTTTGACTGCTCAACTATTGTGTTCCTTTTATGGTGGTGGTGGTAACGGCATTTTTGCCCGTATTTGCATCTCCCAAATCTGGCATAAGTTTTGGTGGAACTTGCAGATTTTTCCAAATTTACAATATCCGTTTTTGAAATGGAAGTTATATAAAGTGAGATGTGCATGGATGCATTGTCCATCCTGGTATCTGGAATGCCCTTTTGCATAATATTTGAATACGATATTTCCTACGTTTCTATTTTTGTCGTCTTTTTATTATTATCTTCGTGATTGTGTTACCATATCACAGACTGTACTTGTTTCTTTTCATTCTTTTGCAATAGTGTCTTCTTTCCATGTTATATTTATATTTGTTTCTCTCTTATCCACACCGCTTTGCTTCGGGATATTTTGGTCATCTTTTCCCCTCATTATTCTCTCTTTTTCTATCGCATCCGTATTTGTATTTTCCATTTCTTTAAATATCACAAACGAGTTCACAGTTTCGGTAAATTCGTCACACAGAAATCTGATGCCCATGATTTGTTTTGCGTTCGATACAAGGGATATTTTCCTGTCATCCCAATTCCTACAGTTAAAGTCGTACAAGTTTTAACAGAAATCACACCTGATTGCAACGTTTTCAGTTGTTGCTGAATTCTACATGTTGCAAAGTAGGTGAGAATTAGAACTCATTGCCATGTTATTTATTACCGTAATCGCTCAACACACACACACACACACACACACACACACACACACAGACAATATTTTTTTTCTTCGTTTTGCTGGGAGTCAGTCACAACGGTTTGGATTTTATGACCTTTTTCTTGCCTTGTTCCAAACTTTTCTGAGATGACTACTGTATTTCGATTGAATACATATTTTAACTTGTGATAAATTGTGTAAACTATATTGTACTTTCTTACATTCAATGAATTTCACTTTGTAATTTATATGCAAGGATTTATTGAAACTTTATACCCTTTTGGGTGTAAAGAGAATAAACCTTCGAGAAGTTATTCCCTTCGTAGTTTGATATTAATACAAAGAAACAAACCGTCCATTTCCCAAGAGGTATAAACAAACTATAAATATATATAATATATATATATATATATATATATATATATATATATATATATATATATATATATATATATATATATATACTGTATATATATATTATATATATTATATATATATATATATATATATATATATATAGAATAAACAATTTGTTCGTAGTCACAAGAATTAAAGCCGATTTAAATATAAAGGCATATACAAAGGAATATAAAAAAGACACCAAACAGCAACAGACCAGCTGGTCCCTACGAAGCTGTCTGTTTCAAAAGGAAGATTAAAAGAAGTAAGAAAATTTAAAGACAAGTGAAAGTTTTAAAGCAAAGCAGAAAAAAAGAGGTTGAGAGGTAGGAGAGAATTTCAAAATAAAGTGAAAATTTTAAAATATAGACGAGGGAATCCAAATGAAAATATTTCTACGCGCTAACAAATGCCTCCAGCTGTGGGTTTAAGGCAAGATAAGCATCTAGTTTCTTTTTAAAGAATCCCATCGAACTCCTTTGAACTACGCTGGCTGGCAATCCATTCCACAAATTAACTATCCGACTGAAGAGAAAATGTTTAGCTTCATTAGAATTCAAAAGTTTACCAACTAATTTCAGACCATTACCGCGAGTTCTATCTGCATTCCTGAAGGTGAAATATTTTTTAAGTCAACCTTTGACCATTTTAAAAGACTGGATTGAATCTTGAATTCGCCTTTTTACAAGTGAGAATAAATTTAACGTTTCTAAACGGGCAGCTTCGATACATTGCTTACTCGGTTTAAGAGTGTCAGCAACAATAAAACGTAAATCTTTCTCTTCCGTAACACTTGTTGGTGTCTCGTGGCTCATAAAATACTTTACTTTAATATTGTTTCTACCGATATGAAACGTTTTACATTTATCTATATTAAAGTTCATTTGTTACAGTTCTGCAAACTCGAGTAATTTATTAATATCTTTTTGAATCGGCAAACGTTTTGCTACTGATTTTGTTCGTCCCCTTAGTTTGGTATCCGCAAATTTTGTAATTATACTGTTAATTCCCAAGTCGATGTCGTTGATATAAATAATAGGAAGAACTGGTCCTAGAACTGATCCATGAGGCACGACGCTAGTTACGCTTTTGCAGTTAGACGCTTTGCCATTAATGACCACTCTTTGTTTACGTCCACTAAGCCAATTTTCGATCAATTTGAGAACATTACCATCAATTCCGTAAGAATGAAGTTTAGTTAATAATCTTCTATGTGGCACTTTATCAAACGTTTTATGAAAATCGAAGTAGATATCTACTGTTTTACTCTCGTTATATACTGTATATTTTCAATACCATTAAAGAAATCGCGCAAATTAGTAAGACAAGAACGATTACATCGAAAGCCATGTTGAGAATCTTTGATTAAGTTATTAATTTCTAAGTGATTAATTTTACCTATGACCGAGAGTACTCCGCTTTCATTAATGGTAAAATCGCGAAGCTTTAAATGATCATCACTGAGTATAATTACGGGAACAGAAATGTTGTTCCCATTTTCGTGAGTGAAGACGGAAGAGAAGAATTTATTTAAAACTTCTGTCATTTGGAAGTCATCGTAATATTTTTCCGATGAGTGGAGCAATAGTCTGCGAAGCTACTTTTTTATTCCTAACATAATTATAGAATTCCTTCGGATTCGATTTAATTTTGTTCACTATATATAGCTCATAGTTGCACTTACTTTTTCTAATGTTTTTTACTTCACCTTCTCAAGAGCTTGTAAACATTTTCATCGGACAAATTACTTGTTTCTTTAAATTTAAAATACGCGTTCCTTTTTAACGTTAAGCTACTTTTAATTTCAGCATTTCACATTTAGATTTAACAGACTTCGCCAGTCTCCTTTTACGTAATGAGATATTACTCGATTCTAAACGTTTAAAATAATTGTAAAAAGAAGTCCATGTGTCATTAATATCTTCGTGCGATAGAACCTCATCCTTATTATGGATCAAAAGTTGCAGTTTCATGCCACGAAATTTAGCTCTTTTAAAATCGAAACGTATTCCAGGCTCTCCGAATTATGGACATTAATTTTAATTACAAATGTTATCTGCCTATGATCACTGTTGGAGTAGTAGTCTCTTACAAAGATATTTTCAATTTAATCTGTTCTGTACTTAAAACTAAATCTAGAATATTGCGTTCTTTCGTGGGTTCCTTGATCATTTGAAAAAATGAACGTTCGAGCAAACCCTTGTACAGTCGGCGACAGGTATCAGACTGTAAAAGACCACTCAAATCCCTGCAAAATGAATCTCCCATAATTATTGCATCATGTTCGCTACTTACATAAAAAATTAGTTCCTGAAGCCAATTATGCCCATCGACAGTCTGAGAGGGAGACCTGTATACTAAACCTATAATTAATTTCTTTTGTGAGTTGTCTTTCATTTCAACAAACGTCGCATTTATATTATCAATTTCTGCAATGTTTTTAATTATGGGTTTTAAGTGTGACCGAACATATAGTACTGTACCACCACCCCTTCTTTCTATTCTTTCACTGTTAAACATCTCATAACCTGGGATATGATATTCTCCGAGGAAATCTCTACTCTTTGTATTTAACCAGGATTCAGTAATTGCTACAACCTTAAATTTTTGGTCAAGGACAATACTTAAGAACTCATCAAATTTAAACTTCGAGCATTAATATAACTACATAATTTTATAAAAACTTGAGTACCGCAGTAGAATCTCGAGGTTCTTCGAGGAGGCAATCGTTCACTGTAAGGAAAATTTATGTCAGGCTGATCGCTTTGGTACGAGTTACGCCGTTTTTCGCCTGAAAAGCCATCGCAGAGCCATGCAATAGTCTACCAAGACGAACTGCTCCCACTCCATTTAGATGAAGACCATCACGCAAAAATAAATCCTTTTT
The DNA here is from genome assembly GCA_023014485.1 of Bathynomus jamesi. Taxonomy (NCBI): domain Eukaryota; kingdom Metazoa; phylum Arthropoda; class Malacostraca; order Isopoda; family Cirolanidae; genus Bathynomus; species Bathynomus jamesi. Next base: position 324,901 of record JAJOZX010003797.1, read on the forward strand.
ATTATAAAAATGACTCCACAGATCGACGAAATCAACACAAATTTCCTATACGTTACGATATGTACAGTATAAGAATAGATGACAAGAGCTCGCAACCTTGTCAAGAATACAGCTGGAGGGGTTGCCACATACTGTACGTTCAAGGTCGAGCGATGATGTTCCTTGGCGCAGGTGCCTTGTCCTGCATCCGGTTTGCGGTGTGGGGAAAAGATGGAAAAAGAGGGGACTCTGCTGCAAAAAAAGAGTCAACCCAGGAAAAAATTACGCGTAGCATCGTCAAATACATCAGCCTTCCAAACAACGACGATGTCACATCGATGTCACACAAGCAATCGGTCAAACAGGATCCTTGACCGACGACTCCTGATTCCCAAAGTAGACGTAAGTTCACTTCAGCTGAATTAGAGCGTCTTCCTCTACGTCAGGGCGATGTTGCTGCAACCGCTGAGATGAGGGAACTACAGTGTGGTGCTTGAATCCTTGAATATCTCCATTAAAGGAAACTCCAGTTATGTTAATCTGTCTCGTCTGGAACTTCCAGTTAAGTTTCCCTCACTTTTCTTCACTGTAGTTTCTAATCTTTTGGTCCCAGTCGGGCGTTAACAGGAAGTGAAATCGTTCTCGAGAGGATTTATCCTTAGTTGCTGATGCTTCACGTCACTTACTAACCGTGTTCACAATTTCAGTTTTGCGATCCGCTGTTTACAGTAGAGGGTATGAAACACTCATTTATATATATATATATGTGTGTGTGTGTAAAATGAACCATAAATAATTCCCATATTCCTATACTATCATATTCTTCATTAATTCTTGTATTCATTTATATAGTTCTTGTATTCATTTTAAAATTCATGTGTTTATATGGTTCATGTATTTATATAATCCTGTATATTCTTATATATTTAACTTTATATAATGCCTATATTGATATGTATGTACGTGTGTGTATTCATTTTAACATAAGGACCAAAATCGCCCAACGCGAGTTTGGAGAAAATTTTTGATTTGCTTTCTACTTTGTCAAATAATTGGTGACCTGTTCTTTTTAAAAATCTCATAATCATTTTTTTAGATTTCGCTTAATAAGGAATCCTGCTTAAGCTTTGCAATGTTCATATTTTGTATACATTCTCTTTCGTTATAAAAGATGAGATCATGTCTTGCCTAAGCATTTAAATTGTACATCTTAAACCTTAAAATTTTACTCATATGCATATTTTAGTGTAAAGATGCATAGTCCAATTTCCACTTTTAGTTAACTTGGCAGATCATGATAACATCAGATCTGAAAAGTCGTGGTTTAAGATAAAAATATGGTTTCATCTTCAAATATTTTGTTTACTCGTTCAAGCCTTACCACAGCTAAAAAATTTACTTTGTTTTCGAATATTGTGCAAAAATAATGCAGCCTTTTTAGCATTTAATAATAATGATGTTAGCAGTTTTGGGGTATATAAACCCCGGCAAAAATCTTCCATTGTCATTCAGAAGCTAATTCAGAGGCTGAGCACTACCTGTACATTTTAGCAGTAAATTACAGTGAAAAATAGTCTTTATCTTATCCTTCGAGACTTGCTCTCTTCAGAAGAACTTAGTCATTAAACTTTCCGGATACGCTATAAGAAGAGTCCGGAATCTTCGGAAAAATTTTAGTAAGTCTACCAGAGTCCTCCGAGCCACTATAGAAGAACTCGGAGAGAAATAGAAGAAAACTACTACAAGTCATACATCCGTTGCTGCCACCTAACTAGAACCCCCGTCGACTTCGAACCAACACAGGCCATAGACGGAGTGGTTAACAACTGGCGACCCTTTAACCAGGATCTTCACAACTGACAACTTCTGTATCCAGCATTCTTCCAATCTTCCAGACTCTGGAACTAGAACCAACACCCAGTTGACCGGCGTGTCACGACTTCTAGTTCGTCACATTCACCCTTGAACAGGTGCGTCACGAATCCAAGTTTTCCACGCCTAGTTTTCATCCAAGAACAAGTGGCCAGCAAGACACGTCTTCAGGACACGTCTCTAAGGATTTCGCCATAGGAATCTTGTTAAGTACAGAACTCTTTTTTAAATAATCTCTAAACATTTGAAAAGTCAGTATTATTAACAGTTAATATTTAGTATTGAGCCAGAATTAACAAAAAAACACTGAACATTTCAGACACCAGTGATACATTTTTTTATTGAAAACAGTATTTTCACAGAATTATTGTCACAGAATTAAAATTCACAGAATTAATGTCACAGAGTTAAAATTCACAGAGTTATTGTCACAGAGTTATTTTCAAAGAGTTATTTTCACAGTTATTTTCACTATTATAGTTAGTATAGTATAATTTTATTTAATGTACCAAGCATAGTACCAGGATAATCTTCTTTACATTTTTTTTATTATTATTATTTGTTTGCAATCTTTTCAAATTTTCCCTTAGTTAGGAAAATTGTTGTCCATTTATTTTTTTAGATAGTGTAGTTAGGAAAACCCCTTAAGTGATCATTCCATAAATTAAGATCGGTCAAGCAGACCTAATTAGAACACATTAATAAGTACCTTCACATATAAGCGATTCAGACGGAGCGCTTTCTGACATCGAAAATTTACCTACACCCATTTTTCCACCTACCCCGCGCCCTTCAAACATACTCCCAAACACACAAACTTCAGATCCAGAACAAGCCAATATGTCTCAGCCTCAAACCCCCGCCCCAGCATATATTAACTTAGGCAGATTAGTAAACCTTCCCCATACTGTTTCAATTTTTAAGGGGACCATAGATAATCGCTTTGTTGAACCACGCGTAAGACCTTGGATTGAATCTTTGGAGCAGCATTTCTTACGCGAAAACATCACCGATGATGATATAAAAATTAGGGAAGCAAAAAGATTTATCGACCCTAAAGAAGGGAATGCTCACGACACAGTCACTTACGTCCCATCAATTAGCGAAGCTACAACATGGGACGATTTTAAATAAAACTTATTAGAATTTTTTAAAGAAATAACACTTGCACAACCCTTAGCCACGTTAGAAGCAGTCTTCCAAGCTAAATGGAAGAAAGAGGAACACGAGGATTTAAAAATTTTTATTACACGAACACATAAACTTGTAGGAGAAGCCCTCCGTGCCGCTGAAAATGCGTGTGGCATTACTTTCACTTCGAAACAAAGAAATCTAATAGTAGCAATAACTATTTACCAAAACCTACCCAGAGCACCTAAAAAAAAGTTTCAGGAGTTTTTAAATGTTGACAAACCTGTAAGTGTAGCCATAAACAAAACACGGGAACATTACCCCGATTTAGCAAACCAGAACTACCGAAATGGTAGAGAAACCCCTGTACATTACATTCAACAGCAGCAGCCACAACACCAACAGCAACAACAACAACCCTATAAATCGAGGCCAATGCAGGGAACACCACACTAGAAACAAGCCCCCCCCAAACCCAGAATACACGCCCTCCTCCACAGTGTTTTAACTGAGATAGCTTTGGGCACATGATAAGTCAGTGCAATTATCCCTCTTATTGCTCCCACTGTCACGAACATGGTCATCGCCGTGGCGATCGCCAAAAGTGTGCTGATAAAGCCCCTGCAGGGTATAAACCCCACTTTCAGAAACCAAACCACCCACGTTTCCCAAACGTATCCCAAAAGTCCTCCAATCCCCAGAAACCAGTCCATTTCCAGCCTCAGTCGAACCACCAACCCAATAGATTACGACCACAGGATCAACCACACTCTTACCCCATGTACAAACCTCAGTACAACTAGCAAGGTCAGCTTGTTCGGTACGTAGAAGTACCCGTGGAGGAATCATTTTCCCCAGAGTACAGTTTTCAATAACACCCTCCAGCGTATGGTAATCCCGTAGAATATGACCCACGTCCTCCCATAGAAGACAATTCGAGCCCTTTTTTAGACCCTACTTTGGAGGCAGCAGTTCAACCTCCTCCCTCCTAAATTACAGTAATGAACCCAGATACACACACACAAACTCCCCATCAGGATAATAGGTGCAGACCTCCTAGATTTAATAATAAATTGTTGCACTGATAACCAAGATTTAACTGCTCTCCTAGATACAGGAGCACACGCGACGTTAATTAAAAAACAATGTGTAGATGAATTACTAGAGAGTACGAATTACTAGAGTGTGCCCAGAGGAGTTACGGGCACACCCATACCTACATACGGAGAAATTGAATTATATTTAGAAGTTGGAAACGCGTATAGCCCGCGAAATGTTGTATAGTGGACACAGTCGCCACCTTTCAGACAGACATCCAACTAGGTATGGATTTTTTTAACCGGAATCAATGGGAGATTTACCCAGCCGGAAAGTTAGTAAAATGTAGAAATAGGACACACCATCTCCGTGAGAATGACAGACAGCTTAATGCTAATAGAATTAGTTCAGTTCAGATTTCCGAAAGAAATAGGAAACCCCCTCCACTTGATAGCAGTTCAAGTCAGTCGGTTGCATCCACAGGGACAACCGCTCCAGAAATCAGACCCCCGAGTAATCAGTTCCAGTTGTTGAATCCAGTTGGATCAACACAGTCAGTTTCCAGTCAGTCAGTTTCCAGTCAGTCAGTTTCCAGTCAGTCAATTTCCAGTCAACCAGTTTTCAGTCAGTCAGTCTCCAGTCAGTCAATTTCCAGTCAGCCAGTTTCAGTTCAGTCAGCTTCAGTTCCGCCCATAAGGCAAATTTTAAGTTCATTGCTGAAACTTTATCCTCATACCAAGATGTAAAACTTGCCTTGATATACGACCTCATCCTCGACCAATCACAGTCCAGAATAAATGTCGTCATTCATAACGTCATTTTAATCTGTAAGTTTATAACTAGCAACAGTTGACAACGAAATTATGATGCCGCGACCTTGTCCAAGGATAAGAAAGAGCGAAAATTAGCTGCCACGAAATGAACCTGGTTTACAGTACAGGGTGTCCCAGAATTAAATATCTATTTCAATGAAATCGGACAAATTTTTTAAAAACACACTTTTATTTATGTTTATCATGTTTAATATGTGTTAAAAATGTATAAATTTCTAAATTTTGTTCAGAATTTTATTTTCATAATTTTTTCATAGTTTTTCATAGTTTTATTTTCATTCTCTTTCAGAACCCTATTAATAATGAATACACAAGAACGCATCTTTGTTGTAACATCCCGTATCAAAGGAATGCAATGTAATGAAATCAGAGAAAAATTTACAAGAAGATTCCACAGAACCGGTCCTACAGACAAAGCGATTCGTGAACTTGTGAACAAATTTAAAAGAACTGGATCCGTACACGACGAGGTGGGAAGAGGACGCCCAAGGACAGCACGTAACAGTACCGAACAGGTACGACAATTGTTTGAGGATGAACCAACAACTTCGGTTAGGGAGGCCGGTCGAAGACTCAACATATCCAAGACAACAGTTCATAGAATCTTGCGTTCGACACTGATGAAAAAGGCTTTGATACGGGATGTTACAACAAAGATGCGTTCTTGTGTATTCATTATTAATAGGGTTCTGAAAGAGAATGAAAATAAAACTATGAAAAACTATGAAATAATTATGGAAATAAAATTATGAACAAAATTTAGAAATTTATACATTTTTAACACATATTAAACATGATAAACATAAATAAAAGTGTGTTTTTAAAAAATTTGTCCGATTTCATTGAAATAGATAGTTAATTCTGGGACACCCTGTATATATACTTATAAACTCATATAATATTATACTAATGTTTGTGAAATGACGCTGATGGGCCAAACCGAGGTGTTGACATGGTTACTGGCATGATCTATGTTCATACCATATTTCTACACCGTATGACGAACACCGACTCTGGAAAAAGAATCTAGCTCAAGATAAAATTGCACAGCGAGGACGGATCATTGTAATGTGGGAAGCAGGACTCTTTGTGGCCGATATAGCCAAGGAACTGTGAATTTCGAAGCCTACTGTTCGACGCTGGGTGCAGAGGTGACAGGAGACTGGGAATCTGCTAGATCGTTCTAAGTCTGGGACACCAAGAAAGGCCACCCCAGAAGAAGACCGGTGAATAATCAACGAAGTGCAGAACGATCCTATCAACAACGTAGTCGCCATCCGGGAGCCACTACATATAGGCGCTTCAGTGGAGACCGTAAGGAGGCGGTTGCATTAAGTAGGATATCACCACCGTACTCCTGCCAAAAAAGAGAGGCTCGAGGAACGACATCGTCAGGCCATGCTCTCGTTTGTACGCCAGCATATAAATGATGATCTCGTATACTGGAGCAGAGTTTTCTTCCCTGACGAGAAAACATTTGCGTCTGCAACACACGGCCGCCTTGGGTGTTGGCGACAGGAGAATACGAGATATGCCAACTAAAATATTTACGAAGTGGCACGGAGAGGGCACGTGACGGCGAATGTGTGGGGATGTCATGGAGGAAGTGATGCTGCCTTCTGTACGCGCGTATGCATTGCCCTATCCTGAGCAGATTATGTTTTATTTGTGATTTATAGAATATTATACTATTAATAAGTAAGATTTATGTATTTCATGCATTTGTATGTCCAGTTTTCAAATTTACATGGGATTAATAATGGTCATAAAATTGTTCTTTATCTCTTTTAGTACCATGACAACACTTCAGGATTTTATTCTGTATAACTGCAGACTGTATTATTTGTATAACGGCGCACAATTACATTTGGCTGAGAGAAACCCCTAATACCTACGTCGAATAGTTGGTTACTGATGAAGCGTATGGATGAGATATAATTCTACTTTTAATATATAAAATCCATTTGCAGGACAACTCTCCCATCCACACCGTCAGTATTGTTAGAAGGTGGTTTGAGGAGCAGAAAAATCTAGAACTATTGGACTAGCCTAGTAAGAGGTGTGACCTCAGCCCCATTGGGAACGTGTGAGGGAATGTGGTGAACTCGTGGGAGCCTGGGCAGGAGCGAACCAGCCGCCAGCAACTGGACCACACTATGGCTGAGTGGGATGTTCCGAAGGAGCCCACACATCATACATAACGATGTTGAATCTGTGCCACACAGATTACAAAATGTAGTAGACAATAATGGGGGATGGACCAAATACTAACTATTAATCGGGTATAGCTGCGCCATTTATGTTAATCTATGGCAAATTGTGAGCACTGTGATAAACTATTTAGTAAAACATTCTCAACCATTGCATATTTGTTGTAATAAAGAATTGGTGTTTTATTGTATATATATATTCCTTGTTGAGACCTAATAATATCTCTAGATTGATAATGCAACAGGAAATAAACATTAATGGGTTTATCTGTTCATCGTGATTAAATCATTATCTCTCCACAGTGATTAAACAAATACATTCTGGAAAACACCATTAATATAATAGGGATCAGCCACAAACCGGTGGTGATATCCTGCTTCATGCAACCGTTACCTCACGTTTTCCACTGACAGACCTATATGTAGTCTCTCCTGGACGGCGTCAACAAGTAACCATGTCAACACCTCGGTTTGGTCATCAACGTCATTTCACAAACATAATATTGTATGAATTTATAAGTATATATAAATGTGTTTATGCTAGTATAACCGTGGATTATTCTTGTAATTTTGATAATCAGTTACTGTTATTCAGATAGAAACTGTTAACAAGTTCTTTGTGTAACAATCGATAAGCCGTTTCCCACTAACTCTGTTTGACCCTCTATCTCGCTCTCACTCACACAGTTTCAATCTTTTTCTCGCTCAATATCAATATATATATACACAGTACATATATATATATATATATATATATATATATATATATATAATCGTGTAGATTCGTAAGTTAGTGAAGGTTTAAAGCTGCACACTGACTCTACATACAGCTTCATTAATATTGTTTTTCCTTATACGGTACACAAACTAACAATATTGGAGATATCTTATATTTTACACAATATTGTTACAATTATTGAAGTTATAAATTATATATATAGGCGTAAAACATCACACAATACATCGAGTGCGCACAAACGGGAACTGTTTTTTTATCTGTCTGCATACCAGTTCATCATTCCGCTCAGTGTGACAAGGGTCGAATAATTTTTAAAAATTTCTAAATTCCTTTTCGCGTAACATGTAAAAGAGAAATGAAAGCCAGTACATGCCGCAAGTATTACTAAAGTATCCCTGGAATCGGTAATGATTCCAGACAATTTCGGGAATAGGTCTCTGTTCGAGAAATTTTACAATAATAGCGTCATTCCAAGGATGATCCCAAGCGAGTTAAAATTGTACATGCCCTCCATATTTTCAAAGTAGTTGCCTATCCAATGAATCCCTTCACCACCAATAACATTTGTGTTAAGAATAAATGTGCCGTAGTCTCTCGTAGTCGAGATCCTCAATGTTTCATTCTTCGCAAACACACCGATAAATTTGGAGCTTGTGATTCGGTCGGTATTCATTACTCTCTGGAGTGTATGCGCATCCATTTTTAAAGTCAATGATTACACTCCTGTATCTGTCGATCTCACTTAGGGCCTGTTATTCGAGGTATACTTGTTCACGTTTCCACTCTGCTGTGGACTTAAGTGTGTATTTACACTAGCAGATAAGTCATTAGTGATGTCAAACGGATAAAGGTTAAATTGATAGATGAATTCTTTCTACGTTACACCAATTCGGAGCTCATCACAAGCACCGGCGATATAGACAAGATTACTATAAGCTCTCGAGCAAAGCGGGAACACAGCATCTGAAGAATAGTCCGTTTCCAATATCCCCCCAAAGCAATGCCAGTGATGTACAAATTTATGTTTTTAAGGCCGAAATTCTCGAATTTAAAGGCGTTCTTTTTATATTTCACATTCACAGAAGCGTGGTCCTGCATACCAATTAATAACCTTTTAGGTAGAGCTCCAAGGGCGATGTTTTCTATCTGTTTCGATGCCAACTCTGCGGGCACCGTGTACAGTTTGATCTGTACTCTGTTAATTGTGTATTTTAATGTGGCATGTGGTAAATTTTTTTCAATTTCTATTTGTGTTGGCGAACTTAGTTTCACTCGACGTACGCGAAGGTATGTTTCCATAACATGAACCACAACGGGCTTTGCGCCCTCTTCTTGCTCAGCTCCCAGATTTAAACAGATCTCAGGATTCGTGCGAGTGAGCTTTAATTTCATATCGACCCCATTCACAAGCAGCGTCTCCTGGAATGTGAAGTCTGTATGCAGGCGCCCAAAACATTCGTTCATCTTCGTTTTAGAATTTGTAAATTTGTCCATTATACTGCTTTCGTCTTTCCCCTGATAATAGCCCTCGGCAGTTAAAAAGGTGTCCTTCGCTTCTTTCGAACAGTTAAGCACATTTTCCGTTCTTGCTGAGATGTTGACCTGATTTAAATATACGTCACACTGGCTGAATATGGAGTGTAGAAAGTTTGTTTCGGGAAACACAGCGTACTTGCTATCGCAATCCGTTCTATCTGAATGTGCTATACGTAATTTAGCGTACATGTGCACGCAGTTTGGATCAAAAAAGTAAGGGCCAAAGCTGGCGATCACGAATCCTAGTGGAGCACTCGGGGAACTAATTGTGTTTAACGGGTTAATCGTAATAAAGCCACTGTGCTCAATAGAAACTTTAGTTTGGGGCATGTCAAAGAGGGACAGCTCCGATTTAGAGCATTGGAAACTACACGGATGGATGAAACGTGCCATAGCGAGTCGGAAATAGTGCCACCTCTCTCGACAAATAGTAAGCTAGCTAAGATTCATGAGAGTAATGTCCTTAGCTTATATCGGTTAAAAGAAATTATCAACCATAGGTTTCACTCGCTTTGAGCACTTCTTATTTTTTTATGTCCTTTTACGTTTAACGCCACGTGCTGGTAACCCCTTCTTATTCTTCTTCCGGAGAGCCCTCTTCTTCTTTTCCCCAACATCACACATTTTTCTCTTGACATTTTTGATGAGTTCGACCCCTGTACGCTTTAACTACTTTTTTTAGAGCTTCGTTAGGTCTAGCCCCGCCATTATGTCTCCTACCTTGTTAAAACATGATTGTAAAGCCTTACTCCAGAGATATCTGGCACCCTTCTTCAGCAAGGGGACAGCCGCGTGCAATATCGTTGAAAAAATCGATCCAAGCCCCTCCCACATTGGTACCTCAACCCTCGACAGAGTGTGAAAGGTTTTGGTTCCATTATAACTCAGTACGACGAAAGTGAAGCTTCACTGTTAAGCTCCCATCACCGAATGAGAACCTTTTCCCCTCATTCGTTCTTATATATTTTGAGATATTCGTTATTAGATTAGCTGGGACATTCACATAATGAGGTTTGTCATATGTATTGCTCAAGCTCTGCCCTGTATGATTGGGTATGTGAGTGATACGAAGCAGGCGCGAGTAAGTATCCCCAACAATTTGATGCTCCACGATATTACTCTAAATATAGCACATGTCAGGGGATGGATAACCATCTCCCAATTTCTCCAATTTCAGTTGATAGATTAGGCTGGACAATTCCTGTTGTACATCGTGAAAAGTATCTCTTTGGAGGGCTGCGCCATTAGGGCATATCATATTTTTCCGAGTCCGAATATCACTCTGGCTAATATGTATTTTTATGTAAAATTTAATTCTAGGAGGGGTTTCTTTTCTGCAACTTTTCCCAAAAATCGCGTTATCATGTTCAAAATTGCGGTTTTCTATTCTATGTTGAAATACCGAATATTCAATTGAACACAGTACCTGAAGTACCTGCCGAAACTCCAACTTCTGCTGCACGAAACTACATGAAGATCCAAGGGACGGCTTCAGCAGCTTTGAGGTACAGGGTGGGAAATGTTCCGGCAGCTGCAGTTGCCACTGGCTTCCTGAACGACCTCATCAAGGCCGGTCATCTTTCCAAAGACAAGGCTTACTTGGCCATAGATGGCATGAAAGTCTGGAGGGCCAAGGAGGAAGTAATGGCCTCATCAGTTGAAGCTCTCACGCAGAGGTCAGAGGCGGAGAAGATCTCTGGGATATTCTTTGATGGCAAGCAGGATAGGGACACAAAGGTGTTGAAATATGACGAAGTGACAGGGAGATTTCAACCTGGCAAAGTGATCGAGGAGCATTACACTATCACGTGGGAGCCTCAAGGAAAGTACCTCTTCCATTTCACTCCCGAGGAACCTGAGGAAGGAGAAAAGCCTGCTCATAAGATCGCTCAGGGCTTGCATGAGTGGCTTCTGGATCACGGAGCTGACGAGAGCCTTGTAGTGATTGGAGGAGACCCTACCAACACCAACACGGGGTGGTCTGGAGGCGCCATAGCCCTATTGGAGAAGATGCTGGGCCGCAAGTGCCACTGGATGATCTGTCAGCTCCATGTGAACGAGCTCCACCTGAGGAAACTTAATCATCGAGCTGGACGGCCCTGTAACTCCCCGGTCAGGCTTCAGTGGGCCTATTGGAAAACTTCTTGAGAAAGTGAATGAACTTGAGCTCAACTTCAACTTCAAACCAGTGGAAGGAACTGAAGATATCATAGAGCTGCCAGTAGAGATAGTCATATGTCTCTCCATAGACCAGCACAACTACTATCTTCTGATCAAAGCCATCAAGTCTGGGAGTCTCAGTCCACAGTTGGCTGGTCTCAAGTGCGGACCTCTGAACCAATCCAGGTGGCTTACTAGTGCACAGGCCATCTTGCTGTTGTGGATGAGGGAGCACGGACTGAAGGGGGAAGTGTTGAGGAGGCTCGAGGTCCTCGTGAAGTTCTGCCTTAACTTCTACTTCAAAATGTACTACGACATCAAAGTGAAGCATCACCTCAAATTTGGTCCTGCACAAGTTTTTTCAAGCCTGAGGCTGCTGAGGAACCAGATTACCGAGGTCAGGAACATCATCTCTGCTGCAGTGATAAGAGGAGCTTACCACGCACATCCTGAGAACATCCTGGCTTCATTCCTGTGCAGTGAGGATGAGCATCAGAGAGCTTTTGCTGTGGGCCAGATAGAGAAGATCAGAGAAGGAAGAGACTTTGGTGATACGACAGTGAGGCCCCATAAAAATCCCAAAGTCAATCTGCAAGCCACTTCACCTGAGGATCTCATCAACTGGGAATCAGAGAATATTTACGAGCCTACAGTATTTTTACCTGCAAGATGACCTTGACTGAGCTCGAGGATCTCAGGAAAACTCCAATCAAAGTAAACGCTTTCTCTGTTCATACTCCGTCCTGCGAGAGAGATGTACAGGAAGTCTCAACTGCTTCCCAAGCTGTGTCCGGTCACGAGAGGAGAGATGGGTGGGTGAGAGCCAGGATAGACCATCGAGAAATGCTCCCAGTGTTGAGATCGAAGCAGGATATACTTCAGAGCTTTTCAGGTTCGAGTGGCTGATGAAGAGGCTGAAGCCATCGTTAATGCTCATAAGAGCTGAAAGTCCTCATAAAATCATAATATAGGATCTTATGAGGCCACACTTTTCAGGGATCCAGGAAGAACAGGCGTGTAAACCTACACGTGGAGGTGGCAAGTCTCCCGCTACTCGATCAGAGTAGAGCTGATGAGCCGCGCGTATTCTTTGAAGAAAAACTTAAAATTCTTAAGTTTTACGTGAAATCTAAACAATTTTTCAGCACCCAAAGGTGTTGAAACACGCAAGAAAGCAAGGATGAGGTCAGAAAAGCAGCTTTTAGACTAAATCATATGCAGAACAGCTGCGCGCTTTGGTTTGGGTGCCCTGAGGCTGCGTTAGGCAGCCTTCAAATCAGAAAATCGCGATTTTGACCATGAAAATGAGATTTTTCGGAAAAGTTGCAAATAATAAACCCATCTTAAAATTAATTTTCACATAGGAATACATATTAGCCACTTTGTTTTTCCAAAATTTCAACCCTGAACCTAGAGTATGATATGCCCTATTGCGCAATGTCGTCCATAGGTTATAATTTTCAACAGCAATTTGTCTTTATTTCTGTTAGCTTGTGATTTCAGTGTCAGAGTGTGTGCAGGGGTTTCTTTGTTTACGATTTCGTATACTAAATCAGCTGTAAGATTTGAGCATTTTAAACTAACGTTTACGTCTCTCACAACATCCACGGTCGCACCATAACGGCCCGGGCCTAGTGTTACTACTGTAGTGTAATACCGTCCATCCTCACTCCGGGTGGTACGCATGGTTTCATCCCGAGTTACTTTGCATTTTCACACTCATCAACGGTCTTTAAGAACCGTTAAAACGGTGTCTTTATAATCAATATTTAAAAAGAGGGTGTCCAGCTAAATTTCGCATATCCTCACCTCATATGAATCACGATCCAATTCAATGGGGCCAGGGAGTTCTGTTACAAAGTTGGCCACGGTGTTTTCAGGATGTACAGAGTATTGTGCTCCAAAAAAAAACATGATTTTGAATATTTGCTCCCCAGTTATTTTCTCATTGCTATCATGCTTCTGAATACTTTTGGGAATTTTTAGCTCGATCCTAACATATTAAGCCTTGCCACCAGCCTCATGTAAAATTGAGGTTTTGTGATTTTCGAATTATTTATGCAATTAGGTCTGATTTGTAGGTATTATTACTTAAGATTAAGTTAAATAAACCTCATAAAAATAAATTAGGGTGAATTAGAGTTGATTTAAAAATACAAAGCATTCTTATAGTATAAGTATATATGTGCAAAAAAAATAAAGACGAGCTTAAAATTTGTTATTTCTTCTTATTTCTAGGGAAATTAGATGAAGATTGGCCTTTACCGAGGTTTATGCCCTCTCACTCCTGCGTAATTGTTTATAACTGTAGCCATCAGGTTTATTTTTGTTTTAGCAGGAGTGGGCCTCTTCCTTTTGGCAGTTATAAACAGTCCGTTTTGATCTTATTTTGATTTTACAGAAGATGGTTTAGTGTCCCTTTCTTGAAATCAGGAATTAGTTTCCTGTGGCGCTCTACAACCTGAAGTCACAAATACAGTTCTTTGGCCAGAAAATAAATTGAAACGATCAGCCATTTCAGATATTTTTTTACTTTTGAACGGGTTTCGTGGAAGTTCTAGTGTGATAGTTTTCGAACGCTTTCTTTTTGATTTTTTATCAGAATTTGAAATCACATTTTCATCATCATCACTATCATCTAGTTCTAAATAATCTTCATCAACAATGTCTATCTCATCGTTAAGTTCTCTATTTGAAGCCTCTTGTAGCTCTCTTCGCATTTCTGTCTCCATTCTGTAATTGAAATTGTCTTCCCTATTCCTTTTAGCTTGAACCTTTTTGAATACTTTTTATCTTCGGATCCCAAACGAACTTTTCTACCCTCTTTCATTGCATTTATGAAATCAATATCCTCTTTTTTCTGTTCTGTCGTCCTCAACCGATCAGTTTGATCTATGCGTTCAGCATCTTTATGGGCATTAAAAAAATAGGAGTCAAGGTCTCTAACAAAATTTTCTTCCTTTACCTTGTTGGAATTGGAACTTTTCTTTTTTTGGAGTGTCCTATAATTCTCGTAAAAGTCTAAAATCTTTTTCTTGATTTATCTTTACGTTGTGTTTCGATTCCTGATTTCATCCACTGCTTTTCTGTATCTTCTAATACTTTTTCAGCAATTGTACCGATAAAATTTCTAAATTTCTCTTTCTTCGTTGGTCCATCTTTTAGGTAGAAAAAATAGCGTAAAATGTCCCCCTTCGTTGGGATTCGAACATCAGAGAGTTTTTCGATAGGCTTTTCTATTAGCCATATTATATCATCTTTTTTTAAGGAAATATTTAAATTATCCTTTGAGTTTTTATTTGGATCATCTTCATTATTATTACTGTTTCCGTCTGCCAGTGAAAAGTAATTAATTATTGCTCTTCTTGACAAAAAAATAAGTATTAAATTTTGTAATAATTATTTAAGTTTATATAAACTCAAGTAAAACTACGATTTATTTAATAGATACGCTATGATAGGTAAATCTGAAAAAAAAAAAAATGTAAGTATTAAGTATAATAAATTAATTCAATAAAGCATATTTTTCAGCTGCCTGGTGGCAAGGCTTAGTAAGTTTCAATGTAGCTAATATTTTTTTCTGGCATTAATAGGATATAAAAGAATGAGAAGAAGCCCGGGGAGCAAAGTTTTATGAGCTTTTTTCAACATCTTTTAATTTTCGGAGCACTCTAGTACAGAGAAGAAGAAGAGGAGGGTAGCGTGACATAGAAATGGTTAGGCGCCATGTTGCACACTATATAAGCTTCATTATTGTATCAGCTTTTTTATAGGTGTTGAAGCTTTCTGGGTATCCTAGCCATTTCACCAGGTACATTTTTCTCTTTCCTGAACCTTTGCTGCCTAAAGTTTTTTCAATTTTAAAAACGTTTTTTCATAAATTAAATGTCACTTTCTGCAATTCCTCGCGGTAAAAGCCTCCTGCGATTTCTTCCCCATTCAAATCTTCAACGTAAGACAGCATTATCTCGACGTTAGGTCTCATAGCCCTAACTTTAAAAATCTCACGTGTCCAACCTTGCTCAAAACTCTTTGCGAATTTATTACCCGAACGCGATAGCCTTACATAATCATTGATTTTAAAACGTGTAGAGTGTGGCATGGTTCTACGAATATCTCTTCTCACCTCAGGCTCTGTGTGCGGACCTCTTAGTAAAATCTCGTTAGGTGTTGTCTCAATCGTGCGATGGTTTGAACGGTTGTATGAAGGGGCCAGTGAATCCAGAATGTCTGTATATTTGTATGTTTTTTATGTGTAAAATATCGACGCATGCGTTCCTTGATGGTACGTTGCACTCTTTCAGCTAAAGAGGCCTTATGTATAGAAATGGTAGTGTAGTAGCTGATATTAAACTCTGTCAGCATGTTATGAAAGGCTCGGACTATAAATTCTTTCCATTCATCAATACAAAAATAACTTGGAATCCTGTTTTCTTTTACATCAGCGTTTTGGCAGCTGTAGCATCAGTTTCAGGCGATTTATTTTTGAAGGGAATTAACCACAAGTATCTAGAGAACACATCTATTATGAATAGGATGTAGCGGTAGCCATCGTTATACACTGAATACCTTTGCATGTCTGTTAAATCCGCCTGCTAAATAGAGTCAATCGAAGCCGCTGTTGTTTTGGCTGTTTTAAACCTTTTCCTCGCCGGCTTATAAAGTGTATAAGCATCCTGCTCCCGCAAAAACCTCTCAACATCATTTTTCCCTACTCCATCATTATAAGCACCTCTGTACAATCTATCATCACCGGCGGAGGAGGCTGGGCTGG
Source organism: Bathynomus jamesi (assembly GCA_023014485.1). Lineage (NCBI taxonomy): Eukaryota > Metazoa > Arthropoda > Malacostraca > Isopoda > Cirolanidae > Bathynomus > Bathynomus jamesi. Next base: position 341,173 of record JAJOZX010003797.1, read on the forward strand.
AAATGTTATAATAACGTTTTCTTAACACTTTGGGTGCCACGTCACACGTATGTGTGTGCAAGTTATTTTTTCATTCTGGCGATGGCACACACATACGTGTGACACACATTTTTCAACTCCTGAGCGCAGCACACAAAGATATGTGACAGTATAGGGAAATTACTATGTTATTTGAAATCTGTGGGCTCTGAGGAAAATTTTGATATATTATACTTGGTCGTTGGGGAAAAAATTTATTAAATATCCAGCATTCTGTTACAATTACTCAAATCAGTTTATAGTGAAATATATTTAGCATTTTTATGTTTTATTTGTATTATTATGTGCATGTATAATGCACAAAATAATACTATAATGATAAAACTATAATGATATAAGTAACTGCATCCAGGTTCCGGCACGTGGAGCCAGGTGGATGGTGGAACCCCTTTTTTTTTTTTTTTACTTCCGTTGTTTTTGGTTACAAAGACTTACATGAAAATACTTATTGTAATCTATTTAGGAAATAAACACAAATACATTTTTATATAAAAAAAAATCCTTTTATTTGATTACAAAATACAAAGCCTTTTATGTGAATATAATTATTGTAATTTATTTATGAAAATCTCTAAAACATTCTAGACAAAGAATGTTTCCCCAGGGCAAGAGCTGCAATACGTATGCACATTCTTAGCATGTTTCCTTGCTTCTTCTCTGCCTCTCTCTTTTGTGATTTTTTCATAACATTGTTTGCATCTTCTTCTGATCTTTTTTCCTTGAACATTTTTCTTTTCAAGAATTAAATGTGATGTAGACGCTGGTCCTTTGCCGGGGTAAAGTCTCTTCAAAATCCAGGAGTGCCAAAGTTATTTTCTCTTTGAATTCTTTCAGTTGCATCTTTTTGCCAGTTACTTTTTTATACACAATCCAAGCATTCACAACTGAGACTCCTAATAGAAGTACAATGGCAAGCTTGCGGTACCATTTTATACCCTTCCTAAGTGCCGTTTCATAGGATGCCATCTGGTCAGAGATGTCTATTCCGGACTTCCCCTTATTGTATGCAATAATTCCTAAGGGCTTCTTTCCACTTTTCCTACGATTTCTTTGCCTTTCTTGTGTATTGGATGGGCCTGGTTCTTCAGTTTCCCTCTCTTCTCTCTCTCTAATTTCCACAAGTTCAGGACTGTGTTTTGTTGATAATAACCGGACATCTCTGGCATCTTTCCATTTCAATACAACTATTCCGTTTTGTTCTTCCATTGCAATCATTTCCCCTTTTTTCAGGTCTGCACTCATTACCTCAGGTGGCATGTTCTTCTTTATTTTATAAAATATATACAGTGGAACCTTGCTTAACGAGCATAATTCGTTCCCGAATTGTGCTCGTTATGCAAAATGCTCGTTAAACAAGGCAATTTTTTCCATAGGAATCAATGTAAAATATGATAATGCGTTCCATGCTTAAAAAATACTTAAAATAATATTTATAATGATATTTAAAGGCGTTTTTTAAATTATTATTGCATGAAATGAAAAGATTATTAATAAAAATTAACCCAAAAGAGAATGTAAATAATTAGTAAACGGTGAAATTTATAAATAACTTACGAAGAGAGAAGGTGCTCCTGACGCACGCAAAGGAAATGAAGAGACAGGGGAGGAGGAGAGGGTTATTGAGGGGAAGGAGGAGAATCGTCTTCGTTCAATGCAATAACATTCTCGACGAGCTCACAGTCACTAGCTTTAAATTTTTTAGAGGCACTTTCACTTTCTTTTGGATCCTTTTTCACGAGGAAACTGTCTAGAGACAGCTAAACAGACTAAGAGCCGCGAGGCAAGAAACGAGGGAAACAGCACTGGGCAGTGAGTCACCCACACGTTGAACTTGGGGGTGGACATGCAGGAGGAGACTTGGGGGATAAAGAAAGCGAGTCAACGTAAGTAAGACGCTCGGATGGACTCCGCGACCTTACTGTATTTATTTTGCTTTTGCGTTGAAAAGATGTTATTTTATTTTTAAAATATTTTGCTCGTTAAGCAAAGTGTCGCTCGTTATGCAAGGTAATTTTCCCCCATTCTTTTGGCTCGTTATACGAATTTCTCGTTATACGAGGCACTCGTTAAGCAAGGTTCCTCTGTAGTTATGTAAACATAAGATAATAATTTTAAGATTATAATTTTATAAATATTTATAATAGAATCTGAAAAAAAGAGAAAATAATGAAAAAAAAATGTCACACACATGGTTGTGCCATGACCAGAAAGGCTAAATTTGTTACTTTTCACACACATGAGTGTGCCATGGGCTCATAAGGAGTGACTATTTAAAAAAATAAAAATGCATATATTTAAAAAAATTATTAGAATTTTTAAAAATTTCTTATGCATTTCTGTTTCTCTATTCATGCCTATTATTAATTCACACAAAAATAAAAATGGGCTGGTGGAAATTTTTGCGGATTTGGGCGTGGCACCCAAAGTGTTAATATGTTCGCCATTTGCCTATTTTAGAGGCACGTGGAGAGGGTTGACGATTGTTGTTTGGTCTCTTCTTTCTCCTCTTCAGAGATGCCACCGTTAGGGGTGATGGCTTGCTCAGTTGTGGCCCATCCGAGGCTTGCTCCAAGTCTTTTAACCTTTTCAGATTTCCTATCATTGTTTTGGGGACATTTATTTATTGTAGTCTTCATTTAATATGCCTCCATCTTGATGGAGAGGGCCTATCCCACTTTCTCAACAGATCATGGACGTTGTCGACGATATTCGAGCCATGTACCTTTGCTCCTTCCACAATGATCTCGCCTGTATCGGACCACTATATGATGGGGTCCTCACTCAATAAACTATAAAGACTTAAGCCTTTATTCCTCAATGTGTGTGGGAGACTGCTTCTCAGGGCCAGATTAAGACCTTTAGAGGCCCTAAGCACTGAAAATATTATGGTGCTCCCATATATGTGTAATTCAACATAAAAACAATACTAAACCGTAAGATAAATTTTTATCTTTCGAAATGAAACAAAGCTTCCATATATGCTGAAATTAAAATAGCTTCTTTCTAGATTTTCTGATTGCAAAATCCTGGATAATTTCATCGAAGCTGACTCGACGAAGCATGTCCGCTTCTATACACAGTTGGGAAAGTGAATCAATTCTGTCCTGACACATTGTTGTTCTCTGAGGGCTTTTTATTCCTTTCAACTGAGAAAAAGAGCGTTCTGCGGAGCAGTTAGTAATCATCAATGTTAGAAAAATACGTAGTGCGATATCTACATTTGGAAATACACATTGTATCCTGTCTTTCACTAGGGTGTCATGAAGATCAATGTGACTGAATTTCGTTTTTCCTGTTTCATTAAACTTTGAGCGCATATAACAGTGGACCCGCCGTAGTTCTCCACTGAGATTCATGTTTAAGTCAACAGTGTATGAGTCAACGATCTTTTGGAAACCTTGTGAATATTGTTCGTCAGAGAAGTCGAAATCGTTCACAAAAAAAATCTACTTGATACTTCTTTGTACACTTCACCTCTCCTCTTCATATGAGCTTTAAGCGTATCAAATAAAGCGTAGTAAGTCGATACGCGAAATTTGTCTCTAGGATTCAATACTGTTTCTGGTGCACTGCCATCATTTCCTTGTTTTTTCCTGATTCGCTTGAGGGACTGGGCTTCTTTGTAGTCAGAATCAGGCAAGATATCTTTTGATATGTCTTCAAATCTTTCGAAATCATTCCTCAAAGTGTGTAAGTGGTCTGCTAATGATTTTCTCATTTTTTGTTGGTGCCCCTGCCTTGCTGGTGCCATAAGCACGGGCCTACTCTGCCTATTAGGTAATCCAGGCCTGCTGCTTCTTAATACAAGTTCGATATGTTGTGGGGGTGCAACGTTATTCTTTGACTGGTCAGCTCTATATCGCCATGTTCATCGTTTTCTGCGCTGTGTCTAATAACCACGGGGATCTCTGTCGGATTCTTATAATTTTCGTACTCATGAAGAAATTTCTGCAGAGCTTCTTGGTATAAGATTCTTTTATCATCAGGTGACTAGTCACTTTTTAATAGGGCTAACAATTCGTTTTCCCTTCTTTTAAGCTTGCTTTTACGGTGCTCTAGAACCGTGTCTGGACTCTGAACTTTGCAGTGAAGCATACACCTTGTGTGGAATCACTACCACTTTCTTCATTTTATTAATCAAGTTAGTAAATGCCCCAAAACTGAAAATAAGATGGGTAGGAATGAACCACCTCTTTTTACAATAATTCGTTTTTTTTCTTCCCTACAGTTTGACTTTTACGAGGGAGTGTACTTATTGTTCATGTAACGGCGTAGGCGAGCCTTCTGAGGGGATTTTATTGGTACATTACATTTTATAAAGTTAAGACAGATTTCACAGATTCATTTTAAAAAGTCGAATCGATATTTTCAACAAACATCTGTTGCATTGCCCGAGGCAATCGATGGTAGGTTTTTATTAATTTATGGTATTTCTTTCGCCTCTTTGTCATTCTGGAATATACACTGTTTCAGGCTCGTTTGGGAATATATTCGTTCTTAGAAGCACTCTAAACTTGTCTCGCTGGTCAACAAAGCAAATATCCGTAACGTTGACTTGTAGCTTCTTTATAAACTTCCAAAAACTCCTTACGCTAATTCGGGAACATTTGACTGGCTAATACCCCAATTTGTGTCACATCTCTACGTTGCGCGAATAAGACTAGATAGTCTGTATTTAACGCCACATCGCAAATATGTCTATTTTTAAAAAATAGATTCTGATTGATGAAGAATACGCTTATGTTAAGATGGTGGGAGAACACTGTAAATGTCTCGGCAAACGTTTTTTCCATTTCCAACATGAGATCGTCAATTACAATGACTGTAGTTCATTTTCCTTTAACGAATTAACGTCATATACACCTATGTGGAACAAAATATCATCTTGGTACTCGTTGAATACTGACTTGTACGTAGAATAGCACCATATGACTTTTTGCACAAATTTTGAGATCATCTGTCTTATCTTTAATGATTTTAAGCATAAATACAGTTTTACCACATCCTGTAGGGCCTGATATAATACACTTGGACTGGCTCGTGAACCTGAATTTTTCTACAGACTCCATCTCTAGCACGTCAGACTCCTAAGTGAATCACTTACAAAATATAAAAATTTAAGTGGTGTTCCTTATATTCTACAGCCTTGTTTTTCCTCTTCTTCCACAGAGCCGTGAATGACGACGAGGTACAGCATCATGTGCCCATCATCGATATTACAGACGATCCCGATGACAGTGTAGTTGTGGTTACATAATCCATCCCCGCTGGCGAACACACACACCAGCCACACCTTTAGCACCCCCACGGAACAATTCCATGAGGAGGCATGATGAAGAGCATTCCACATCAGGTATAAATCGTGCCAGGAGTGCACTGGATGTTAGACCCCCAGTAATAGAGATCCAACCCTCTACGTCTTACGACACAGCCCACACACTAGTTCCTTCCATAAATAAAGATGTACCCCCTTTATTCCTGTTCAATTATAGTCGCACCATCCACAACAGCAGCAGCTTCTCTTCCTTCAGAGGATGGTATAACATTCGAACTGGTGCGCAGCGCTACCCCTTCCCCAGCCCTGACTAGAAATCGGTACATAGTCAGGGTTGACCCTGGATCCATCTATACAATGGTGTTGAACACGGATTACGGCGCGTAGTTCAAAGTATTGTGAAGTTTGCACCACAGAACCGCGACGAACGTGAAGTCAGGACGAAGCTATCCTTCGGGTTTGGGTCAGATAACAGGGATGTGGATGATTTTTTTGGGTAGTAATACTATTCAGACGCTTGGCAGCTGTAAATATAGGACATATATTAGGCCGTATAATGTCGGCCTCGCAAAGTAGTACAGCCTTCAATATAGACAGCTTCACGGTAGATATTGACCGTGTATTCCGTGTCGCGAGACATAGCGCCACACTTTATGCTCTTAACTTCAATTCTGAGGCTATTTACAGACGGCATATAAACACCGAACGTAGTTGCGGATTTATAGAATACGTTTGTGCTGCCTGCTCGTAAAAAATAAGAAATGCTCTAAGCAAGGGAAACCTATAGTTGATAATTTCTTTTAACCGATATAAGCTAAGGACATTACTCTCATGAATCTTAGCTAGCTTACTATTTGTCGAGAGAGGTGGCACTATTTCTGACTCGCCATGGCACGTTTCATCCATCCGTGTAGTTTCCAATGCTCTAAATCGGAGCTGTCCTTCTTTGACATGCCCGCAACTAAAGTTTCTATTGAGCATAGTGGCTTTATTACGATTAACCCGTTAAACACAATTAGTTCCCTGAGTGCTCCACTAGAATTCGTAATCGCCAGCTCAGGCCCTTATTTTTTTTATCCACGCTGCGTGCACATGTACGCTAAACTACGTGTAGCACATTCAGATGGAACGGATTGCGATAACAAGTACGCTATGTTTCCCGAAACAAACTTTCTACACTCCATATTCAGCCAGAGTGACGTATATTTAAATCAGGTCAACATCTCGGCAGGAACGGAAAATGTGCTCAACTGTTCAAAGGAAGCGTAGGACACCTTTTTAACTGCCGAGGGCTATTATCAGGGTAAAGACGAAAGCAGTATAATGGACAAATTTAGAAATTCTAAAAAGATATACGAATGTTTTGGGCGCCTGCATACAGACTTCACATTCAAGGAGAAGCTGCTTGTGAATGGGGTCGACATGAAATTAAAGCTCACTCACACGAATCCTGAGATCTGTTTAAATCTGGGAGCTGAGCAAGAAGAGGGCGCAAAGCCCGTTGTGGTTCATGTTATTGAAACATACCTTCGCGTACGTCGAGTGAAACTAAGTTCGCCAACACAAATAGAAATTGAAAAAAATTTACTACATGTCACATTAAAATACACAATTAACAGAGTACAGATCAAACTATACACGGTGCCCACAGGGTTGGCATCGAAACAGACAGAAAACATCGCCCTGTGAGCTCTACCTAAAAGGTTATTATTTGATATGCAGGACGACGCTTCTGTGAATGGGAAGTATAAAAAGAACGCCTTTAAATTCGAGAATTTCGGCCTTAAAAATATAACTTTATACGTCAAAGCCATAGCTTTGGGGTGATATTGGAAACGGACTATTCATCAGATGCTGTGTTCCTGCTTTGTTCGAGAGCTTATAGTAATCTTGCCTATATCGCCGGTGCTTGTGATGAGCTACGTATTGGTGTAACGCAGGAAGAATTCATCTATCAATTTAACATTTATCCGTTTGACATCACTCCTGACTGATCTCCTAGTGTAAATACACATTTAAGTCCACAGCAGAGTGGAAACGTTTCAGTCAGATTCGAAATCGCCAAGCCGATAGACGTCCCTATTAGTGAACTAGTATACCTCGAATCACAGGCCCTAATTGAGATCGATAGATTCAGGAGTGTAGTCACTGACTTTTAAAATGGATGCGAATACACTCTAGAGAGTAATGAATAGTGACCGAATCACAAGCTCCAAATTTATCGGTGTGTTGGCCTAGAATGAAACATTGAGGAACCCGACTACGAGAGACTGCGGCGCAATTATTCTGAACACAGATGTTATTGGTGTTGAAGGGATTCATTCGATAGCCAACTACTTTAAAAATAGGGAGTGCATGCACTATTTTAACTTGCTTGGGGATCATCCTTGGAATGACGCTATTATTGTAAAATTTCTCGAACAGAGGCCTATTCCCAAAATTGTCTGGAATCTTTACGGATTCCAGGAATACTTTAGTAATACTTGCGGCATGTACTGCCTTTCATTTCTCTTTCACATGTCACGCGAAAAGGAATTTACAAATTTTTAAAATTTATTCGACCCTTGTCACACTGAGCGGAATGATGAATTGGTATGCAGACAGATAAAAAAACAGTTCCCGTTTGTGCGCACTCGATGTATTGTGTGATGTTTTACGCCTATATACAGGGTGTCCCAAAAGTCCCTATCTATTTGGTTGAAATAGGCTAAATTTCAAATGAATGTTTTAATGACATGATTGCATGCACCTTTCTAGACAAATACATGCATTAGATTTCTTTTTAATTACTTTTAAGTTTTTAATTAATTTTTTCAGATCCATATCATTGGTGATGGATGTGGATGAACGCGTTATGATAGTAACATGTCGCATCAGAGGAATGAAATGTGAAATTAGAGACCGATTCTCAATTCGTGAATTGTTGAACAAATTCAAAAGGACTGGATCTGTGCATGATGAAGGAAGAAGTGGACGCCCATGAACAGTACAACAAAACATTGAATCTGTTCGCATAATGTTCGAAGACGATCAAAGAATGTCAGTTCGCCAAGCATCCCACAGACTGACCGTACCCAAAACAACTGTTCACAGAATCTTGCATTCGACGCTGAAGGAGTGTTATCACATTCAGCTGTTACACAGCTTACACAAGGAAGATTTTCCAAAAAGAGCAGCAGTGTGTTCGGAACTGGTCAAACAAATCCAAAATAACAATTTAATGGACCACATTTTGTTTAGCGATGAGGCGACTTTTCACCCCTGTGGTAAAATCAATCGACATAATTGTCGCATCTGGGCTAATGAAAAGCCAACTGAGTTCACTGAATGGGAAAGAAACTCACCTAAAGTCAACGTGTGGCTTGGAATGACGAAGTCAAAATTTACGGGCCCTTTTTCTTTGCAGAGGCTACAGTGACAGGTCCTGTTTACTTTGATATGCTTCAAAATTTTCTAGAACCCCAACTTCTTGAAGATGGCATTCTCGACATTGTAATCTTTCAGCAGGATTGGGCACCATGTCACTATGCCAGAATTGTTCAGACATACCTAAACGAGCGTTTTCCAAATCTTGGACGTGGGGGAAATAGGCCTGGCAGCGCGATCTCCGGATTTGACCCCATTTGATTTCTTTGCTTGGGGTTTCATTAAATCAGAGGTCTATCGCAGAAATATTCGAGATTTACGAGATCTGCGAGATCGCATTAGGCAAGCAGTTGAGAAAATAACCCCTGAAATGCTCGGAAATGTGTTCCGCAATGCAGCTGACCGCTTTGAGATTTGCAGAGGTACAGATGGAGCACATGTAATTTTAATGGTGTAATACTTCTAATTTGTATAGAAATACATCTGTATTAAAGTCAGTGTGACATTTATTTGAAATTCAGCCTAATTCAACAAAATAGATAGGGACTTTTGGGAAACCCTCTATATAATTTGTAATTTGAATTGTAACAATATTGTGTAAAATATAAGATATCTCCAATAATGTTAGTTTCTGTACCATATAAGGAAAAGCAATAATAATGAAGCTGTATGTAGATTCCGTGTGCAGCTTTAAACCTCTATTAACTTACGAATCTACACGATATATATATATATATATATATATATATATATATTAGGGTGTCACTTAAATGCAAAGTTTGATATTTTCATGCTGACACCCCGCGAATCTATTCCATTGGTAAGAAAAACATGGTGATTGAAAAATCTTTTTATTTGAATAACTATAAAAGGTCGCCCCCGCCTTCCAAAGTTTAATGCTTGCGCGGCGTCTCCATAATCGTTCATTAGATATCTATATATCTCTATATAGTGTGTGTGTCTGAATATCTGAGAAATAAAGTGAACAATACTTAACGATTCACCGTTTCTCATTTCATACGTGATTTCTGGTGATGGAAACCCGGAAGTGTATATACCTATTAGGGGCAGCGGTTGATGAGGTGAAAGGATGCAAGCTTCCTTCCTACAGGCAAGCATTCGGTTACTTCCTTTACCTTCACCATGAAAAGAAAATGACAATACGTGACGCGTTGAGGAAGTCACTTCGAGCAGTGATGTCCTTCTGGGAGAAAGCTCACATTCCAACCAGACTCGAGACACACTGCGTCAGCAAACTGGATAAAGTCTTCGAGGAGTGGAAAGGACTCAAAAAACACGCCTCAAGAACGAGCGATTCACACAAGACGAAAGAAAAAGAATTCATTGAACGCCTCGATCGTCTCTTTGACATCGCCCACGCTGATTATGAGAAATTGGTCAAGTACCCAGAGGATTGGGAGTTCCTTCAGCAGCAGCGCCAGAAAGGACGTCCAGGTTCAATGGCAGGTTTGGACATGACCCATCAGCGCCAAGTCAAAGATTGTACTCGACGTCGGAGGAAGAGGAGAAACGAAGAAAGCGATCAGCAGCTGAAATGGAGGCAGTATCCAACGAAGCGGTTTTGGAGTCCTCATCCTCCAGCTCAGATGATAGCGAAGAAAAAGGAGCATGTGGTGGTTCGTTAGCGTCTAAACAAAGAGCAACGAAGAACATCATGACATCGGAATTGGCGGCAGCGCTTGATCGCACGCAACTCTCGTCAAGAAAGGCCACATATCTGCTGTTTGAGGCAGCTTCCAGCTTAGGGCATGATGCTAGCGACTACAACATCAATCGTGGATCCATTCATCGTCAGCGTGAAAAATTCCGTACCCAAAGGCTCGGCAATGAAGAGCGAGTTCCAAGGCAATAGTCCGTTGACTGTTCACTGGGACGAAAACTCATGCAAGATCTGACGTCACGAGAATATGTTGACCGCTTACCTATTCTTGTATCTGGCTCCGGGACAGAGCAGCTCCTCGGGGTGCCAAAACTTCTGTCAGGAACCGCGCTGGCACAAACAAATGCCATCATAGATTGCCTGAATGAATGGGGAGTGACCGATCATGTCAAATCTATGTGTTTCGACACAACCGCGACAAACACAGGCCACCGTGGAGGAACTTGTGTTCTTCTGGAAGAAAAAGTTGGACGTGACCTGTTACACTGCGCGTGCAGACACCATGTACTGGAGTTGGTGCTACAGGCGGCATTCGCAGCATCGCTAGATTCAGTATCTACCGGTCCAGAAATTCTGCTTTTCAAGCGCTTCCATGATTATTGGACCCGCATTGACCAGCAACAGTTCCAAACTGCGGACACAGATGCGTTCACCAAAGCAGCTATTTTTAAGCATAGAACGGAGCTCATTGAGTTTGCAAAATCACAAGCACTTCAAGTTCGAGATAGCTATCAGGAATTCCTCGATCTTTCCGTCATCTTTCTTGGAGGAGTTCCATACAAGGGACTAAACTTCCGCGCCCCTGGTGCTATGCACCGGGCGAGATGGATGGCTAAGGGGCTCTATGCCATCAAGATCTGGCTCTTCCGAACACAGTTTAAACTGACGAACACTGAGGAACGCGGAATTCGAGATATCTGCCTCTTTTGTGTTCTAGTTTACATGAAAGCGTGGGCAACAGCTCATCTGTCCATCGAAGCTCCGCTGAATGATTGGGAATTGATGAGGTCGCTCCTTCGATACCCGCACAAGAAGATCTCTGATGGTACCACCAAGAAGCTGTCTGCGCACCTGTGGTACCATTCGGAGGAGGCAGTGGGTCTGGCGTTCTTTGATGAGAGGATATCGATGGAAGTGAAGTGCAGCATGGTTGCAGCGTTAGATCAAGAAGCCCCTCACATGCCGCCAAAACGACCTTTGGTTCTTGATACTATGTTCCTCAGTGACAGCAAAGGACTGGAGCAACTGATCACAAAGAACACCCGAGGATTCTTCTCAAAACTTCAGTTGCCAGATTGCTTTCTGCTCCACCATCCCAGTTCATGGACGTCAAACTCTGAATACGTGCAAGCTCGGGATGTGGTCTCCAAACTTGCAGTGGTGAACGACAGAGCAGAACGGGCCGTGGCTCTGGTGAAGGAGCTGAACGGAAAGTTGACAGTGAAAGAAGAACAGCTCCAGTTCCTCGTTCAAGTTGTCACTGACCACAGAAAGCAACACCCAGCTCCGAACAAATCAGCATTAGTGAGGACGCGAAAGAACTAATCACTGATCAGCGTATGAGCACCAATTATTCTGCTACTGTATATGTATTTTATTTCTCAAAGTTTTGCTTTTGTTGCTTCTCCATTTTGTACCATTATTCGCCAAATTATGTCTTCTATTTTGATTATATAATAAACTGTTTGTATTCTTTGCGTTTTTAAGTGTCTTACTTTCGTTATTTCACCAAATTGCCTTGTTTTTTATTATCTGGTTCGGCCCAAGCTGTGAACACTGAACAGCTTGTTGACGTCAACAAATGGGTCTTGTTTTCAGTGACGAGGGCGACCTTTAAATGATGACCAATCAGGACCAAATTTCTCTTCCGTATGTTTTACACCAAATGGAACAATTTTAGGGGGTGTCATAGGAAAATATCCATCGTTTAATTTTCCCCCTATTACCTAGTGACACCCTAATATATATATATATATATATATATATATATATATATATTATATATATATGTGTGTATAGTATATATATATATATATATATATATATATATATATATATATATATATATATATGTACTGTGTGCACATATATTGATATTGAGCGAGAAAAAGATTAAAACAGTGTCTCTCAGAGCGAGATAGAGGGGCAAAGAGAGTCAGTGGGAAACGGCTTATCGATTGTTACACAAAGAACTTGTTAACAGTTTCGATCTGAATAACAGTAACTGATTATCAAAATTACAAGACTAATCCACGGTTATACTAACATAAACTCATTTATATATACTTATAAATTCATACAATATTATGTTTGTGAAATGATGTTGATGGACCAAACCGTGGAGTTGACATAGTTACTTGTTGTCGCCGTCCAGGAGAGACTACATATAGGCGTGTCAGTGGAAACCGTGAGGTGACGGTTGCATGAAGCAGGATATTAATGTTAATTACGAGACTTTTAATGGTAATGAGGAGGGTTTGAGATTGATTGAGTTCATGGAAGATAATTTTTTACGAGAGATGTTTACGGAACCAACGCGCGTTAACAATATTTTAGATTTGGTGATGAAGAACTATGAAAATATAGTCGAAGATTTAGGAGTAGGCGAGAGTTTAGGATGTAGTGATCATCAAATTCTTAGGTTTAAGTTATTGATAGAAAACACTAAGGATAGGAACGTAATAGAAGTTCCTGATTTTCGTAGTGCCAATTTTGATAATTTTGCGGATAGGATGAGAGTAGTGGACTAGGATAAATTATTTATGGGTAATGACACAAATTTGCATTGGGAAGCGTTTAAAGAACGTTTTATGAATATCGAAAGGGAGTTTATTCCTCGTAGCCCCAAGCGCGCCAGAAATCATGGTAGGCCCAAGTGGTGGACTAGTGGAAATAGGCGAATTCATAAACGAGCGTAACAAAGCGTATAGACTTAATAAGCGGAATGGCACGGCAGCTAACTTTAATAGATATATCGAGCTTCGACTTCAGGTTAGAAGATCAGTTAGGAATGCTAAGCGTAATTTAGAGATACTTATAGCTGCGGATAGTAAACATAATCCAAAACAAGTTTTTTGAATATGTTAATAATCGAAAGCCGATAAAAGATAACATAGGCCCTCTAGTGGATGTTAAAAGCGCTTTGGCTTCTGACGCTCAGCCGATCGCGGGTATTTTCAATAACTTTTTTGCGACAGTTTTTACCGTAGAAGACGTAAATAATGTCCCCGACGTGGTCGATATCGTTCCATTTAGTAGCGAGACTATTTTGGATGAAATAACTGTTTACGAGGGTGAGATTGCGCATTATATCGATAGGCTAAAAGTTAGCAAGGCTCCAGGCCCTGACGCTTTTTACCCCAGACATTAGAAAGAGTTGAAAGAAGATATCGTACGCCCCTTAACGGAGATTTTTAATCAGTCACTCGAAAAGGGGATTATTCCTGAAGACTTCAAATTAGCTAACGTCAAGCCTATTTTTAAAAAAAGGTGACAGCACAGTAGCTAGCAATTATAGGCCTAATAGCTTAACGTCAGTTGTCGGTAAACTTTTGGAATTCGTAGTTAGGGATCGTATCATCGATCACTTAGAAAGTAGAGATTTGATTAATAGTAGTTAGCATAGGTTTCGACGCCATGGATCTTGTTTAACTAATTTGTTAGAATTTTATAACGAAATAGTGCGCGAATAGGGTCGTTGTTAATGGTAGTGAATCGGGGTGGTTGGATGTAGGTAGCGGTGTCCCACAGGGTTCAGTGTTAGGCCCATTGCTATTCGTAATTTACATTAACGACAAAGATGTTGGATTGACTAGTAACGTGTAAAAATTCGCGGACGATACTAAAATAGGCGTTAAGGTTTTTATCGAGGACTATAGTAATAGGCTCAAAGACGATGTAAATAGGATTATGGGGTGGACGGATAAGTGGCAGATGCAATTTAACGTAGACAAATGTAAAGTTTTGCATATAGGTTCTCGTAACAATAATTACACGTACACGATGGATGATAGAGAGTTAGAGAGCGTTGACGATGAAGTAGATTTAGGCGTACTCGTATCTAAGGATTGTAATAGTTAGGAACCAGTGCCTGGAGCCTTGCGCAAAAGCTAATAGGATGTTAGGCTTCATAGCGCGTAATTTCGAATTTAAATCGAAGGATATTTTATTGCCCCTTTACAAGTCCATAGTCAGGCCTCATTTAGAATATGCCGTTCAGTTTTGATGCCCGTATTTGCGTGAGGATATTGATTGGTTAGAAAGGTTTCAGCTTCGTGCCACGAAACTAATTCCGTCATTGCGCAACAAGCCTTATGAATATAGAATTAAAGACTTAGACTTGCATTCACTCGAAACTAGGAGATTAAGGGGGGAGCTTATTGAAGTTTTCAAAATCGTTAATAACATCGATAACGTAAATTTTGACAAACAGTTCACTTTCGATAATAGCAATACTCGTAATAACGGATTTAAGTTGCGTGGCAGACGTTTCATTACTAATATCGCTAAAAACTTTATGTTTAAAGTAAATGATAAATGGAATAATCTTCCCTCGTCAGTCGTTAACTCTATCAGCGTTAATATGTTTAAGAACCGTTTAGATAGGCTTTTAGAAATATTAACGTTGCTTAAAATAAAAAACAATTAGGAACAGGAGCTCTGGGGTTGGTGGTCGAGGATGAGTCTTTTGACGATCAATGCCAGCTTGTAACATGCCAGCGTGTGATGTCAGCAATAAAACTTTAAAAAAATTAGACTAACACGAACGTAGATGTAGCTCGTAGAATAAACTAACCCACTTTTTGTTATACTCTACCTACTATTTTTTTTTAAAATCCTCTCCTTACTTGCATGTCTGTAACTCTCTTTACTTGCATGTCTGTCGTTTGCATGGTATGACAGTGAGTGAAGACTGTTTGCATGGTTTGTAAACGTTCATATTTTACTTCTTTTCATCTTTCTCCCCTCTCCTATTCTCTTCGACTTTTTTTCCGAATTGTCGGCAGTGGCCTGCGGTTGATGATGGGTAGTCTTTCTTTCCTTCTCTTTTTCTGAACGAATGTTAACCCGCGAATGATAGGTTTTGCTACTTACTTAACACCTTATTCTCCTCTTTTAAACCCCTCCTCTTTCCTTTCTCTCGGTCTAACCTTAGAGTGGATCTTAGGGTCTTTGTTAGCCTTAGCTTCTGTAGATCACCACCGGTTTGTGGCTGATGCCTATTATATTAAAAGTGTTTTCCAGATTGTATTTGTATTATCAATGTGGAGAGATCATGATTTAATCACGATGGACAGATAAACCCATTAATGTTTTTAAGATTTCCTCTTGCATTTTTAATCTGGAGATATTATTCGGTCTTAACAAGGAATATATATATATATATATATATATATATAGAATAAAACACCAATTCTTTATTACAACAAATATGCAATAGTTGAGAATGTTTTACTAAATAGTTTATCTCAACGCTCACAATTTGCCATAAATTAACATAAATGGCACAGCTATACCCGGTTCATAGTTAGTATTTGGTCCATCCCCTATTATTGTTTATTACATTTTGTAATCTGTGTGGCATAGATGCAACATGGTTATATATGATGTGTGGGTTCCTTCGGAACATCTCCCACTCACCCATAGTGTGATCCAGGAGCTGGCGGCTGGTTCGCTCCTGCCCAGGCTCCAACGAGTTCACCACATTCCCCCACACGTTCCCATTGGGGCTGAGGTCACACCTCTTAATAGGCCAGTCCAGTAGTTCTAGATTTTGCTGCTCCTCAAACCACCTTCTAACAATCCTGACGGTGTTGATGGGAGAGTTGTCCTGCAAATGGATTTTATATATTAAAAGTAGAATTATATCTCATCCATACGCTTCATCAGTAACCCACTATTCGAGATAGGTTTTAACCCATATGTATTAGGGGTTTCTCTCAGCCAAATGTAATTGTGTTGTCATGGTACTAAAAGAGATAAAGAACAATTTTATGACCATTACTCGTCCCATGTAAATGTGAAAACCGGACATACAAATGCATGAAATACATAAATCTTACTCTAGTAATAGTAAAATATTCTATAAACCACAAATACAACATAATCTGCTGATGATAGGGCAATGCATGCGCGCGTACAGAAGGCAGCATCACCTCCTCCATGATCTCGATATAGTGATCTGCCGTAAACCTCCCGTGGATCTCAGTCAGCTCTCCTAGTCCTTGCAGGTGCATCCATCCCCACACATTCGCCGTCACGTGCCCTCTCCGTGCCACTTCGTAAATATTTTAGTGGGCATATCTCGTGTTGTCCTGTCGCCAACACCCAAGACGGCCGTGTGTTGTAGACGCAAATGTCTTCTCGTCAGGGAAGATAACTCTGCTCCAGTATACGAGATCATCATTTATATGATGGCGTACAAACGAGAGCATGGCCTGACGATGTCGTTCCTCGAGCCTCTCTTTTTTGGCAGGAGTACAGTGGTGATATCCTGCTTAATGCAACCGCCTCCTTACGGTCTCCACTGAAGCGCCTATATGTAGTGGCTCTCGGATGGCGATTGCGTTGTTGATAGGATCGTTCTGCACTTCGTTGATTATTCTTCGGTGTTTTTCTGGGGTGGTCTTTCTTGGTGTCCCAGACTTAGAACGATCTAGCAGATTCCCAGTCTCCTGCCACCTCTGCACCCAGCGTCGAACAGTAGGCTACGAAATTCACAGTTCCATGGCTATGTCAGCTACAAAGAGTCCTGTTTCCCACATAACAATTATCCGGCCTCGCTGTGCAATTTTATCTTGAGCTGGATTCTTTTTTCAGAGTCGGTGTTCGTCATACGGTGTAGAAATATGGTATGAACATAGATCATGCCAGTCTCCATGTCAACACCTCGATTTGGCCCATCAAAGTCATTTCACAAACATTAATATAATATTATATGAGTTTATAAGTATATATACTGTAAACCAGGTTCATTTCGTGGCAGCAAATTTTCGCTCTTTCTTATCCTTGGACAAGGTCGCGGCATCATAATTTCGTTGTCAACAGTTGCTAGTTATAAACTTACAGATTAAAATGACGTTATGAATGACGACATTTATTCTGGACAGTGATTGGTCGAGGATGAGGTCGTATATCAAGGCAAGTTTTACATCTTGGTATGAGGATAAAGTTTCAGCAACACAACTTAAATGAATCTCTCGGTAACATAGATTTGAAGCTCTCCACACTGAAACCTATTCATACTAAATGGATTGTCTCTGCATGGGATAACACACAAAATGAGGGAGACAATTCGGAAGGGTTGGGAAATTAGCGACATTCATGACATTCTTGTTATACAGTATAATTTAAAATGTTTTTACTGATTTTACTTTACAATGTTTTATTACAAGTACTGAATTTACTTTCGAAATAAGGTGTTCTAATGATCTAAGTTTTATTTTCTTACTATCTTCCAAAGATTAGTTTAAATTGTCAAATTATCGCCTGCTGGATATTTTTTGCGTAAACTATAGCTTTCGCGGAAAACGCAAAAATTTCCTGCAGCCGAACATAAAGGAACCTTATTACTGTATGAGACTAGTAAACTACATGGGGTTCAACGCTGTTCACGATCATATTAATTGTTTATCTTTATGAACACAGTCATTACATTATAATTACCTCTGTGTCAATAACTGCACATTCAAGTGTCCTTTAGATATACAGGGCGTCCCAAAAAAATGTATACACACTTTAACAGCTGATAGCTCAATTGATGTTTCTTTCTTTCCAAGTTAAACCCATTAGAATTAACAATGGCAGTCAGACTAAGCTTTGAACAAAGGAAATTCATTCTAAAATGCTACTGGAAGTGTGTAAACGCAGTTGAAGTGCAAAGACAGTTTAGGAAGGAGTTTCAAACAGATCCACCAACGCGACTTACCATCACTCGAATTAGAGATAAGTTTGAAGCCGATGGAACTGTTCAGAATGTCCACAAAAAGCGTTCCGGAAGACCACGGACATCGACAAGCCCCACAAAGCAAGAAAGAGTACTGGAAACGTATCACCAAAGTCCAAGAAAATCTGTGCGGCAAGCGAGTCGTGAGGTAGGAATTTCAGAATCGTCTGTCCAACGCATTTTGAAGCGCTGTCAATGGAAAAGTTACATTCCAAGATTAGTCCATGCTATTAATGAAGATGATCCGGACCGAAGAGTGGAGTATTGCGAGTGGTACTTGGCACGATGTCGATGTGGATTGGACGAAGGGGTTTCGTAGAATACCCTCCGCGTTCACCAGACCTCACACCACTAGACTTTTTTTTATGGGGATACTTAAAAGACAAAGTCTACGCTATAAAACCTGCAACAGTCGCTGAATTGAGAGCAGCCATTGAACGAGAATGCACACAAATACCAAACGAAATGTTTCGTGATGTTTGCCATTCCATTGCTTCGCGTTATCAGCAGTGCCTGGACCAGAACGGACGTCGGTTTGAAAACAGGCGTTGACAAAACAATTAAATAATGTCTGTAGATTCTATTACATTTTGAAAATGAAATGTATTTTAATAAACACTGCCTTTATAATTATTTAAAGTGCGTATACATTTTTTGGGACGCCCTGTATATGTCTGTGTTTTATGTTGTACTCGGTTGTTCCCCGTTTACCCCACTTTCCCCCAGTTGCGGTACCTTGACAATCACTGCGGCTTTGCCACATGTACGAAGTCGCCTATGAGAAGAGGAACATTACATATGCTGGCAACTGTACATAAATTTTAATATACTTAAATTTCAACTTTAGATTCTCTCGCTGGATTAAACTGATCGTCATTGCAAATGTCAGTAATGGTTTGCGTTGAAAATAATTCGTCCTTATCGGCTGCGTTGAAAAGACTAATTGTAGCACCAGCGTTAGGGCATCCTTCTTCATATAATGCCGGTAAACTGTAAAGTTGTTGTTGAGACTGGTTGGCAGCGTCAATGACGGAGGGAATGTGCATTTAATTGATGGTAAAATAAATGCTGTGAGTTCCAGCTGAAAATACTTCCATTTATGTGCATGAACCAGAATTGTAGCAGCCCTTAGAAGACTAATACCCAATTCGTAAGCTTGATGATTGGATGTCAATGTAACTGGGCGTACATATGTCATATGTGTTTGCTAATCAGTTATCGTAGAGCCAAAGTATTATATTTATTTATTTTAAAAATGCAGAATTTTAGAGTTTGGGGCGAATAAAGCTTGTATGTGAACCACAAAAAACCAAAAAACCACAAAAAATACAATCTGGGACCCCAAAACATTCGTGCAGCAAAGATCACACGGCTCAAATGTTGTCCCTCAATCTACTCTGGCATTTGATTAGTCTATTGTATACATTTCTTTCAAATACTTTTTGAATTTCCTCCGTGGTAATTAGGAGTGGGTATATATATACACATATATATATATTAATGGAATAGATGTTAGCCCCACAAAGAAAAAGAAAAAAGAAAAAGAATCATTTTCCTCCTTGTTGTTCTGTATATATAGTTTTTTTTCCATTTAATATAAAATCCCTCATTCTACTCTCTCATTTCATTAGTCTATTGTACACATTTCTTTCAAATACTTTAAAATATATATATATTATATATATATATATATACATATATACATATATATATATACATATATATATATATTAGGGTGAGCCACACATATATGGTAAAAATTAAAATGGACAAGAGCGCGTGATGCACTTCCTTATTCCTTATATGGAAAAAAAACTCACACCATATATTGAGCTAATTCCATTAATATTTAAGGGTGAAGCAACTTTTTAAAAATTTTACCAATTCAAACTGTACAATGATACTAAGACTTTGTGTTGCGCCACCTCAAAATATGCAGGAATCGATCAAATGTTTCATTTCCAACATCTGCAGTGGTTTCAAAATATGGAAAAATGTCATGAGAAATATATTTGTCAGTTTATTTTTAAATCCCCCCCCCCCGTAATACGAGAGTAATTCAATAATTATCCGCACTTTTTATTTTCCCCATTTTATTTTCACATCTGATAGATTATAAACACATTACTTCTCAACAAGTCTCCATGTTTCTCAATGCACTTAGTGAAGCGAAGTCCAGCGATCTATAAGCTTCCTAATACCATCACAAGAGAGTGTTTCTGGCTGTGTGCGTAGCCAGTCATGCACCGCCTCCTTCAGGTCATCATCGCCTTGGAATCGCTGACCTCTGAGAGAGTCTTTTAGTCGTCAAAACAGGTAAAATTCCGAAGATCCCAAGACTGGACTGTAGGCTGGATGGTCGAGAACTTCTAATTTAAATACTTTAAAGCACTTTCTTGTCTGTGCAGTGGTATGAGGGCGCGCATTGTCGTGTAACAGAATAACACCTTCCGACAATCTCCCTCTCCATTTTATGCGAATTACTTGCTTTAACTCATTCCGAAGCATGTCAGAATACGAAGCACTTGTTTCTGTAGTTCCACGCTCTAGATAATGTTCAAGGATAGGGCCTCGTGTATCTCAAAACAATGTTAGCATAACTTTACCTGCTGATGGCTGCGATTTAAACTTTCTTGCAACGGCAGATGTTGGAGGCTTCCATTGCCTGCTCTGTCCTTTGCTTTCTGGTTCATAGTGATGGATCCAGATTTCATCTCCAGTGATAATGCGCTCCAAAAACTTTTCACCTTCATTATGATACCGCGCCAAAAGAGTAAAGCAGACGTCCATACCTGGATCCATCACTATGAACAAGAAAGCAAAGGACAGAGCAGGCAATGGAAGCATCTAACATCTTCCGTTGCAAGGAAGTTCAAAGCGCAGCCGTCAGCAGGTAAAGTTATGCTAACACTGTTTTGGGATACACGAGGCCCTATGCTTGAACATTATCTAGAGCGTGGAACTACAGTAACAAGTGCATCGTATTCTGACATACTTCAGCATGAGTTAAAGCAAGCAATTCGCACAAAACGGAGACGGAGATTGTCGGAAGGTATCATTCTGTTACACGACAATGCGCGCCCTCATACCTCTGCACAGATTAGAAAATGCCTTCAAGAACTTAAATTAGAAGTTCTCGACCATCCAGCCTGCAGTCCAGACCTGGCACCTTCGGATTTTTACCTGTTTTCATCACTAAAAGACGCTTTGAGAGGTCAGCGATTCCAAGGCGATAATGACCTGAAGGAGGCGGTGCATGACTGGCTACGGACACAGCCAAAAACATTCTTTTGTGATGGCATTAGGAAGCTTCTAGATCGCTGGACTAAGTGTATTGAGAAAAAGGGAGACTTGTTGAGAAGTGATGTGTTTATAATCTATCAGATGTGAAAATAAAATTGTGAAAATAAAAAGTGCTGATACTGAATGAATTATCCTCGTATATACGGGGCTCCAATAAGCCTTAGCCCCCCCGCGCATGGTGGCCTAAACCATTAGAGGTACAGTAAAATTAAACATACCTTACAAAAGAGAATTTAATCCTGCATTTAATGAGAAACAATTAAAACTTGGTGTTCCCGCCATTGGCTTCCAAGACTGCCTGAATTCGCTTTGGGTAGCTTGCCAAAAGTGACGTGAATAGATCTTGATCGTTACGCAAATTTGCCAAAACAGTTTCAATGTGTTGCGTCATTGTATCCTTCGAAAATCGATTTGCTGCAGGTTCTTGAAACAAGAGACATTCAACCTTGTCCTTTATAACTGATCCAATGTGTTCACACACGTTCAGGTCAGGAGAATTTCCTGGCCATTCTTCATTTCCAAAGAAATCGATCTCATGGTTCCGCAACAACTGTTGAGTGGCTAATGCCTTAAAGCAGGGGGCGTTATCGTGCAGAAGTGTGACCTGATCGACATCCATAACATTGTTTGGGTTTCTTAGAAAAGAAGTGACATGCTGGGATAGAATAATATCACGAAAATACTGTCCATCCCAACTCTGACCATTTCGCTTCAGCACCCACATGAGCTTCTTTGCAGTGAACAAAACAAACACACCAACACAGTCTGGACTTTTTAATAATTCGCGATAATGTTCATTGTCATCGATTTCATCTGGTGTTGTGGCCCACACTCGATCATTTTGGTAGTTAGGCCGACGTGTTACGTAAACAAAAAATTCATCGGAGACAGCTAAATGCATGAAATCATCCACATCCCAAGTTTCAAGATAATGGGCAAACCACATTCTGTCATCGATGTTAAGTTGAGTTTTTCTTGGCTTTGGAAGTTCATGCCAAGGCTTTAAACCTTGCCTATGACGGTACAGTCGAATGATCTCACCACTAACGATATTTCCTCTCAACACTTCGATCTCTCTAGAAAGATTAGCACAGCTGTTTTTCCGCTTACGCGTTCCGCTTTCAATGATATCCTTTGTTTCCTGAGAGAGTGGCAAATTTGGGGGCTCAGATTTGGTTGTATCCATTTCACATTCATCCAAAGTTTTATTCCAATTTCTTTTGACGAAGTCCTCACTTCTTCGCAACTTCTTGGCAACCCATGAACGTGTTATAAAGGTGGCTCCAGCATCACGAGCTTCCCAAAATGTTATTGCTCGTATGCGATCTATCACACGTTGCCTATCCGAATCATCAATTAATTGAGAAGCCATTATATTATCACTTTATCAGCTAGAGTAATTTTAATACCTGCAATAAATAAAGAATTTTATATATTTTTATAATCACTAAAAACTATTTCGATATAAGGAAACATGTAAGCTGGAAATGGGGGGCTAAGGTTTTTTGGAACCACTTACATACATACACGAGGGCTACTCACTATATTTTGTCCCACCTTTTTTGTTCTTTCCAATTTTCCTTGTAAGTTCCAAAAATTTTGTACACAAGTAGTTACATACCTTTTTTACAAGTTTTTATTTTTCCACATAGTCTCCATCCTTATCTACGGCTTTCCTCCACCTCGAAACAGGGGCCTTTATTCCTTGCTGGTAAACGTCCGCTGGGTTCCGCTGGAACCACCTCTTAACCTCCTCAACATCCTCATCGTCACTCTGAAACTTTCTTCCACGAATAGCATCCTTCATTGGCCCAAAGAAATGTAAGTCTGAAGGTGCCACATCCAGGCTGTATGGAGGGTGGGGTAAAACAGTCAAGCGCATTTTTGTGATGGCCTCTTTTGTTTGCAAACTGTTGTGTGGTCTTGCGTTATCGTGCAAAAGAAGGACGTCTTCCAGTTTTCTCTCTGGTTGAACTCGCTATATACGTCTCTGGAGTCTCTGTCGGGTAGCAATATATGCCTCCGAGTTGATTGTTTGTCTTTTCTTCATAATGTCCACCAGAATCACCCCTTTCATGTTCCAGAAAATGGTGGCCATAACCTTTCCTGTAGAGGGAGCCATTTTGAACTTTTTCTTGCGGGGGAGTCTGCCTGATGCAACTCCATGGATTGGCGTTTTGTTTCAGGTTCAAAGTGGTGTACCCAAATCTCATCCCCTGTCATAATTCGTGGAAGGAAGTCATCCCCTTCTGTTCCGTATCGAACCAACGACTCAGAAGTAATTTCTTTTCTTTGGGCTTTGTGGTCTTCAGTCAGTTCGCGAGGAACAAACCGTGAACACAGTTTTGAGTATCCCAGTTGCTGAATTATCGTATTCACACTTCCTTCACTAATTTCTAGCTCCAGTGATATCTCCTTGTATGTGGCGCGCCAATTTGATGGAATGATGCTGTTAGCACGTTGCACAGTGTGAGATATGACAGCCGATGCCGGGCAACCGCTGCGTGGCTCATCACTGAGGCTGGCTCTCCCTCTCTCCGATGATCTCACACATTTAGACGAGCGTCCAACTGTGGTTCGATTAACAACAGCATCTCCATAAACGTTTTGTAGACGTTTGTGAATATTTCCTACTGTTTCCTTCTCTGCGGTTAAGAACACGATAACAGCTCTCTGTTTACGAGGTAAATCACTGTCAGACGCCATTTCCGAAACTGCGTTAACCATCGGTTTTATACAAGAGCGTTTAAAAGCGGTTTTATACAAGGAGGGGAGGTTGAAACTGGAAAAATCCGGTTATGTGAAGCGCAGATAGTTCAAACTTACTGCCCAAAAACGTTTCAGCCCCTGGCCTATTATTTAGCTAAGAAAATGGTGGTGCAAAATATATTGAGTGGCCCTAGTATAAGTAAAAAATCCTTAGCAATTTCGGCAGATAAAGGAAATTTTCTTTAACTGTTAATGCTAAGACGTTTTTTGTGGTTTTAGGAGTCTTGTCTTTTACCTCGTAGAAGGTTTTCTTTGGCATTTTTAAAGATTTATCCATGCATTTCTTTCGATATTTTAAATCAAACAATTTTATATATTTTGCTAATTTCGTCATCAATGAACTCTGGGCTACAAATTCGTAAGCATGTTAGGAACAAAGTAGAAAAAACGGTTCGTTTTACGTTAATGTGGTGAGCCGAATAATAATGTATATAGGAACAATTATGAGTGGGTTTCTTTAAATATTGTACCTAAACTTTTTTCCGGCCCTATATATTAAAACATCTAAAAATGGGATCGATGAGTCTTTTTCTATTTCAACTGTAAAATTGATCGAGGGAGTTAAATTATTAAACTTGGGTAAGAATTCATTGAGATTTAAAGTTTCTAGCCAAAGACAAAGGACATCATCTACGTGTCTAAACCACGGAACATAATTCAGCTGAATCTTCCTTAATAATTTAGTTTAAAAAAACTCCAAATATAAGTATACAGTATAAGAACCGACCAGGAATCTAACGCCATTTTCATTCACGTAAGAGATATTAGTCATCCCACTGTCTGGAAAATGCCTCCAAATTAAGTTTAAGTAAATCTATTGTTAGTAGAAATATAATTGAATCGAATGTGATCAAGAATAATGTTGATTTTGTTCTTAATATTAGTCCTGGTCTTTACAATTTAGACTTATACATTAATTATCAGAAAGGTGGTGGAATATTCTGACCGCATTCTTGCCACTTAATTGTTTGTTTTAATTAAATAAATATTATTTTAATAATTGTTATAATTTTTATGTGTACATTTTAACTGTATAATTTATTTTATATAATTTTTATGTACTCGATATTTTAGTAGACTTTAGAGCAAGTTATCTGTTGGGGAAATGTTAGATTATTTTTAGATTGAGTTGCCTATTGGGGAAATTTTCGGTTCCCAATAGGCAACGGAATATTCTGGAAGTAGCACGTGCTGATGATTGCGCCATGTCCTTTGTTTCCTTAGACTACTGCATTCTTTCCACTTAATTGACTGTTTTAATTTAATAAATATTATTTCTAATAACTGTTATAATTTTAAGTGTACATGTTTATAATTTCTTTTATATTATAGTAATGTCTAATTAAGAATTAAATGTTTGTTTATAAATTAATGTTCAAATATATTAAACTTATAAAATACGAGTTGGGAGTGCAAATTAAAAGGATACAATAATATTTAATGGATGTAATTACAATAAATTATGGTTGAGTATAGTAGTGTCTAATTAAGAATTTTAATAATGTTCTATTAACGAAGAAGATAATAATATGTAATATGTAAAAATTAAGATAAATGATGGTTTGTTTATTAAAATTATTAAATACGAATGGGCAACACAAGGAGTCAGCCCACGAAGGCTGGGTTTCTAAAAATACCCTACAATCATTCAGGCATGGCCGTAGGGTAAGGTGTGGCTATGGCACCTTAGAATTAAATTGTTTGTTTTGTGCCCCTCCGACATAAAATATTATAGTAAAATTTCCTACTCTCATCCCCCCAAATTAATTAAAGCATTTTCGGAATTAAATAAAGTGTTAACAAGCGTTAAAAAGAGTGTTAATGAACCCCCTTCCCCCTTGCATTAGGCTAACGGTTTTCTGCTAGCTCGGCTACCTACCACGCGTTATAAAGTATTGTGGAAATGAGTAAAGAGAGTGTAAAGAGAAATGCAATAGAGAGCAGAAAGTAGAGTAAATAATGAAGTATAATAAATAATAAAATGTATTCACGACATTTTTGGTGGCAGCTAACTTTATTAAATTGTTATCAATTTAATACGAACCCATACACTCGTGTCTGATAAATAGGAATTCAAAATTTGTGCGTGTGTTCTTTCAACTAATCACGATCGTTTTCACGTTCTCCGTATAAAGAAAATTATTAGATATTCTGTTTCGCTACCCGTTTTAGAGGAATTATCAAATTAAGCAAAAATTCATTGTAAATGTAAATTCAAAATGGCACATCGCCTTCGACATCCTTATAGCGTCACTTACAAACTTCGCGCCTAAAAATTTAATTTGTTTTTTTCTTTCTTTTCGTGGGAGTTCGTTTGATTTTGAAATGTTCGTTTGTTCTATTTTTCATCGTACGGTTCCGTTACTTTTCGCAGTCTAGTGACTCAAAATTTCTTTTAGTCGTGGTTCAGTGAGTCGGTAGAAAAATTTACGTCTGACTCAATATTGCGAGAGTCGTTATTCCATTAAATTGCGTTCATTCCGTCGGAGAGGTATACAGTTTTCAAAATTTATCGTGCTGTCTGAGGGCTCAATTTTTCTTTTTTTTTCGTCTCTTCCACTGTTATGCCTGTTTCAGCTTACCTTTTGTTTACTGTTTGTGTTTAAACTTTTGGAATTAGTAATAACTGTGATAATAATAATAAGAATAACGATTAATAAATAAATTTTACACTGAATTTGTACGTAAGTGAATTATGTTAGTTTAAATACAGTGTGATACGCATTTTATACGGTCCTTTAAAAATGTTTGAGCGAAAATTTGTACCGCATTTCTAGGTATATATACATATATAGCATTGTAAGACATTTCATGAACATGTAAAATTTTCTGGGATTCATTAGTAGATTTTTTATTATATTTCGATTGGTTGTATATAATGATAGGCTTATTTTATTGTTTATGTAGGTTTACGGGCTTTTTGCTTCGCTTCGCTTCGCGCTAAATAGGATTAAGTTACATTTTAAGGGACAGTCGAAAAATAATCTTAAACATAATAATTTGTCAGATTATAGGCTGGCCGTATAGGATTGTGTTAGACTTCAAAATAAGCTAAATTGGTTTAACTGAAATAGAGAAATTGTGTCGTGAAATTTTCTATAAATTCTTTTTTTTTTTTTTATATGCTCAATAATTATATACTTACATATTAACTTATACGTATATATTAGTTATATATATAATTATATATATTTATATACTCATAAAATTTGGTAGGTAGGCTGATTTATCTATTTTTTTTCGTTCCTTTCGTTCATTTTCAAGACAATTCCGACTGATATTTTGTAAAATGGCTATTGTATTGTACTAAAGAAAGATTTCTTGTAGGCCTATCGTTAAATATTGTTCGGATATTGACCGTCACTACGGTATATGTCTGAGTATTAAATTCTTAGAGTTATTTAACAAAATTTTAATTGGTTTAACATAAATTACACTGGTATGCATATGAAATGTTTTTGTCTGCTGTGAGGGTTTTTTCAACTCATATTATATAATTCGACCATGCTGAATTCGAAAATAACATTGGTTTTCCTCAATCAGGTCAGGTTTTTTCTCTATTGGCCATTTATTATAAGTCCAATTTTATCCCCAAATTTATTGATTTTTTTAGCTTAAACACTGTAGATACGAGTAATATTATAAGAACACTCGTGAAAAATGAAAACATTGTGTGAATAAATACTTTTATTCATACAATGAATATGGAAAAAAGTTTATTGAGGAAGGAAGGAAGTTTTTTTGGCTTTCCGTCTGTGTTTTTCTTCGGGCACGTCTCGCTTCAAACACCAGCAATAGTCCGCCAGCATATTGATATCCCAGTTTCCCTGGTACCTCTCTTCCATTATTTTGATATCTTGGTGAAATCGTTCACCCCCTTTCCTCACTATAATCCCCGCAATTTTCAGGAAAATAGTCCAAGTGGGACCACAAAAAGTGCATTTTTATGGACATGCGCGACCCATTAGCTTTGAAAGCTTCCATCAAGTTTTCGACAACGGACTCGTATTCTGGACTTCTACGCTTGCCAAGAAAATCAGTGACAACTGATTTGAATGCCTGCCAGGCATTCTTCTCAATTGGAGTTATTGCGTTTTCGAACTGAGTATCCTTGATCAAAGTTCGAATTTGAGGACCATCAAAAACCCCAGCATTTAGTTTAGCATCAGATATATGAGGAAATTTACTCTCGAGATATCGGAATGCTGAACCCTCCTTATTCATTGATTTGATGAAATTTTTCATCAAGCCCAGCTTAATATGAAGTGGTGGGAGCAAAATTTTTGTTGGTGGTACAAGGGGCACTGAAACGACATTATGCGACCCAGGTTCAAAATTCTCTCTGGATGCCTATTCACGCTGTGCATAGTGCTTCTCATCCGCTCGGCTATCCCATTTGCAGAGGAAACATGGGTATTTCGTGTATCCCCCTTGCATTCCCAATACAAATGCCACAATCTGAAAAAAAATGAAAATATTTAAAGAATTTAGAGAATTTGTTCTATCAGATAAAAAAATCTATGCATTGGACTGTATCACTTCTGTGGGGAAGTTAAGTGTACTTATACGCTCTCAAATAACCTTTGGAAAAACAACATAGTCAATAGCAATAGTTTACTTATGATATTAGTATTACCTTCAAATCTCCACAGATCCTCCAGTTATGTTGGTCGTATACGAGAGCATCCAGTAAAATTTTCATGTTATCGTAGCTCTCAGTAAGTTGTACGGAATGTGCTACAGGGACTGTGCAACCCTATTCCCAATGTTGAGAAGTACTGCTTTCAAACTTCGTTTAGACGAGTCTATAAATAGTCTCCATTCTGATGCGTTATATGGCAGGCCCATGGATTCGATTAGCCCCTCAACATTGCAGCAGTACACTAAGGAAGAGGTATTTTCGTGCACTGCAAAAAACTTGCGGAATTCTTCCTCTCGTTTCCTATACCAGGAGAATGTTGTTCCCGGAGCCAGCAAGTTGTCCTCTCGAAGTCGTGAGCCCAAGATCTCGGCAGCTAATTTGGAAAGTCCTAAATCCCTGGTAAGATCATTAAGTTTGGCCTGGTTGAGAGGCCTCGGCTCATTTGAAGCGGTATTTTGAGGTATATACGACTGGGACTGGTCAATGGCATTGGTCATTGATTCATCATCAGAATCATCGAAGTCCAGGGTTTGAGGTGGGTCGGGTATTGGAATTCCAGGACCATGGGGTACAGGTCTCATAGCAGAAGGAATGTCAGGGTATACAACAATGTGTTTATTCTTCTTGTTAACTCCTGAAAATAGAAACACAGAAACATGGATATAAAACTTGCATATGAAATAGAAGAAGCATTCAGACAGTGGCGGCTCGTGAGGGAAGGCTGCGGTCTGTAAGATATGAAATAGGTCGATGGAGTCTGTATATTTTCTTTCTTTTTCATTCATATTGTCCCTTCGGGGACAATATGAATGAAAAAGAAAGAAAATATACAATCATTGTATATGTAAATGTAACTTGTACAACAATATGTATGTGTAAATGTATTTTCTATAACAATATGTATATTTAAATGTATGATTACCATTATTTTGAATATTATGCTATATATGGTGAATATTACATTATGGTGAATATTATGTCAAGTTTCACACGAGGATTTCAAAATATTTAAGAAAAATAAATTTATAAGACCACCTTGGAGGTTTGTCATGCAGAAATAGCAATCTGTCACGTGATCCTTTCCTTCTCTCCAAATCATGGGAATTCCAAAAGGCAAAGATTTCGCTCTGCCTTTGCTCCATCTTCTCAAATTTTCAATGCACGTCTTGCAGCACATATGAGGGGCGAAATTTTTGTCCTGGTCCCCTAGCTTAATTCCAAAGTATGCTCTATACATTGTCTTCACAAATTTAGTGATTTGGGACTGGTTATTTGGCATGGTAACCGTCCCACATATGTAGCAGAATCTATTGGGATCATTTTTACACGCTCTATTCATTATGAAATATTTTATCTATATGCCTGAAAAGTAAAAAAAGATATTATACAAGTGAAACAAGTGATGATAGATGTTACTGTTCCAATTCCGCTTTGACAAAATCACGAAAAATTCTATTTTACTTATGAGGCCATAGCCGGATAACCTGAGCTGATTGAGAAAAACGGATTGCAGATTCGAAATCAGCAGGGAAAACTCTATAAGAATCACTTACAAAACCCTTGACAGCAAAATTGATGCATACCAGTTTAATCATAGGATTTTTCTTTAATAAGCACAAATGTTATGCATTAAATTCTAAATTGTTTTTTCCACGCGTAACATTGAATTTATTAATTATAGGTCTAAAAGTGCGGCGGTACACATATTTTACGAAATTAGATTATTATAATTTTTTTTGAATTACAGAAATTTGTGTAGAAAATTCTTTTCATATATTGTTTCTTTACGTTTTATAAATTCATTCAATTTTATTTTTATTGGTAGGCCGATTTTTATTTATTTCTTTCTTCCAGTTCAATGAAAATGGTTAAATTTTTATTTGGAATTTAGATTGTATTGCAAAAAGGATGTTTTGATTTGATATGTTAATTTGGGTATTAGAAATGAAAAATGTCCTTTTTTTTAGTTCGAACGTTTGCATAGAAAAGATTACAAAATTATGTCAGGATATAATACAATTTCATTCGGTTAGGGATATTTGTATAGAGGTTCGCTTACAAACAAAGCGACCTCTCTCAATTATGCAATATTTTGTTTTTGTTTACAGTAGGTTGCGTGTATTTGTGAGTGCATATTATCTATTCTTATTTAGTATAACGATGCAAATTTGTAGTTTCACTTGGAAACGATAAATTACTGGGATTTTTGTGATTTGCAAACCATCCTGAGGTTTCTGTTGGAGGAGATTAAGTTATCTATTGGGGAAGTTTTAGATTGTTTTTATTTTTTTTAGATTGAGTTGCCTATTGGGGAATTTTTTTCGCTTCTGTATTTAACTCATTTACTTTGTAAATTCTGCCTATTTCTCTCTTGTCCCTGAAGATGTGAATATATCACGAAAGCTCTCGGACTTCGTGTTTCCTTTTCCTTTTCCTTGTGGCTCCTTGCTTATTAAAAAGATTACGTGCTCTTTGTGAATTGTTTGCATATATATATATATATATATATATATTATATATATATATATAAACCATTTCGATACAAATAGGGGTAAAAACAAATGAAATAGCATTCTATGAATATAAAAGTAAGATCTCTATGCGTTGACTAACTAAAATATGCCAATTTAACTGCAAACTCTTCCCAAATAATAACGTTTAATTCCAAAGCAAAAGTGGGCTGACAAATTTTAATCATGTCTTTAAACTTTGTGTAAACCTTTTAAGTCAAAAACACTTTACATTCAGAGTGAAAAAATCTTACGTCAAAAGAAACACCGATATAAATTTGTATAGTGATCAGATCAGATCAGAATCAAGATAGAAATTTCCTAAACGTTTATCAGTTTAAATTTTTAAATTATGGGTGGGAGTTTGGAATGAACTTAAATTTATTACGAGAGAGAGAGAACGAATGGACTTATAGGATTAGTATTATGTTATCCGGCCTTTAAACTTGGGTAATTTTGCACAACAGCCTTATAAAATCTTACACCTATAACAAAAGGAAGGAATCCTTTTTAAAATATAAAACAAATACCTGGAAATCTCTATAAGCTTTCTCATAGGACCCTTTTATAGGCGTTTAGTCATCGGTTAAATGAAGACCACAATTGAAAGCTTTTAAAGTCGCTCCTTATGTCTAAACTGAGTTTGTTTTCGTCAAGGAAATAACGATTTTAAACAATGATATTCTAAAACATTTTAATTAGCGATTAATTGATATACAGTAAAACATATTAAATATTATATTTAACTAAGAATTAATAATATGAATCATATAAAATTAAAATCAAATTCCGTTTACTACAATACCCAATAAATTGGTTAATATCCGAAAAGCAGGTGTGGCTTCATTATCTGTGACTACACCTACCTTTCTGCCAACTGTATCCCAACATTTGTAACCAATGGTACCTAATTTTCTTCTTAATGATTACTGATATTTGAATTGAGATCAATTAATTTTCAAGCACGAAAATACATGAATGTAATTTTCTAAAATTTAGAAATGTGCGCGTTCGGTATATCTGAATCATCGAGAATTATGGATTACGTTATGCTAATAACTGACATGCTTAAATAGTCAATTGAAACTTCTTGTCTTTAATCAGACTCAAGTTTGCGCTAAATGGAAAGGAAAATAATTAGAAAGGGGAAGTTAAATAATACTACAATCCGCGATAAAATCTGTAAAGACCAATGATGATTAAAAACAGTAAAATACTAAGTTACTTTCTAGGCGATAGTATTTGTAAAAACCCGTACTAGCATCTTTGAAACACAACACAAACCAGGATGACACAGTACAACATTACAGCCAGGGATAAAAACTACACGCATGCAACCAATCCCGAGAGTCCTGCCCTCATGCCACAGGACAAGATTAAATGTTTTTCCGCGAAAATCTTCTCAATATTTGACAACTTATCAAAGATTAACATTTAAAAATTAAAAAATCTTGCATCCCAGCAGAATAGATACGACCAGATTAAATTAAGAGCAAAGTTTGTCGTTTAGTATAATTCATTGAAAACAACCAACTGATGCATCATAAAATAAGATAAACCAAAAGATATTTCATGACAATTCTAGTAGTATGCGTACATTTCAGGAAATGAAGTTTGGCGACCACCACAGTGCCAAGGGGAGGTGAGAGGTGAGAGAAAGTGCCATTACCAGTGCCAAAAGGAGAAAAGAGGGGGAGAACTGCTGAAAGCGAGAAATGGAGGTGATGAGAAAAAAAGGGGGAAAAGGATAAAAGAGAGGAAAAAGGTGAAAAGAGAGTAATTTCAATCACAGCTGTGTAAACAAGGGTTGATAAGTGTAAACAAAGGGTTTGAAAAAGAGGATGGTCATAAGGCAAAAGGTTGAAGGTAATGGAAATGGGGGAGTGGGTAATGGCGTAAGAAAAATGAAGAGTAAAAATATAAATATAAATAAATTTGTGTATATATATATATATATATATATATATGTATAATATATATATATATATATAATATATATATATATATGTATATATATAGGGGGCCTATAGATATATATATGTGTGTGTGTGTGTGTGTGTGACATCATACTATCAAATTTAGCCGCCACTGTTTACTCGCACAGGTGTTGAAAAGAGAAGGAGAATGGCAAAAGATTGACGGGATGAGGGCAATGACGAATGGGAGAGTGGGGTAATAGGGGAAGATAAGAATAAATATAAAATTGAAAATATAAAATAAAAAAAATATATATATAGTATATAACCTTTGTTAACTTTGGTTTTGCTTCTGCCCGAATTGTTCATTCTAACGAAGGTTAAGCTTGTTACTCCACACTAGACCTACAGTTTATCATGGAATCCGATCCACGCCCCACCAGCAGCCCAGGGTCTTAACCATTAGACTACCAAAGATACCCTTTTATCTACCAACAAATTTCTTTATTGTGTGGAATGATGAACAGCTGGGTTTTGCTGCGCGCCGCCTGCCGTCACCGGGTCTCGATCGCGGGCCTGATAGATTCGTAGTCAGCGACGCTGACCACTACACCACCGAGGGGCATATATATACAGTATATGATGGTGTGGAAGTAGTATCCCTCCAATCAGAAGACATAATTGTGGGCGTGGCTTATCCCACTCAGCATTCCTCATTATTATTATTATTTTCCCGTTCAGTGGAGGAAATGATGATGAGGAAAGGGAGAAATTAATAAAAATAAAGATAAATGTAAAATTAAAAATTAAATTGTGTATACATAATTACAGTGTATGTATATTTATATATATATATATATATATATATATATATATATATATATATATATATATGTGAGTGCGTGACGTCATATGATGAACTTTACCGGCTACCATTTTAATACCATAAACTTTCATTGTTAATAAATACAAACAAAAAAATAGTTAAGCCTAAACTGGAAAATAAATAAAAATACGTGCGTGACATCATAGTATGAAATGCAGAGGTCACCAACAACACGATAACACAGTAATATAAATATATGGTAGAGGGGAAAAGAGTTAAAAAGCACGTTTTAATCTCTCAAAGGGGTGTGGGAACCTGATACGGGAAAAAATAAAAATTGTGGGCGTAGCCTCATTATACACGTGCGTGTATGTATATATGATGACTAATGCTGATTCAACCATGAAGATTTATGACGCATGCGCGGTCACGACAACCCCTACACACACACACACACACACATTTCGTCGTAAATGCATTTGTTGGTGTGGCTTAGCCCACTCGGTATTTCTCGTCATTATTATTTCTCGGTTGCGAGGCTCTCATGAACTGAAAAATCTGGCGAGATCTTAGATTCTTCAATATATTAAAATACTTGTCCAGAACCTATCAACTTTAGTACAACTACATGTTACATCATTGACAAAGACTAGTTTATTTAACCTCATATTAGCTAGCCAATACAATAACCAACTGTCGTCTCATTAAATGAAGCAGTTAATTGAACATTATACACATTAAATAATAGAGGGTAGAGCAAGGAGTCCTACCTCACTCCGCAGAAGAATCAAAACACTTTCACAAATAAATTATCTACCTAACTGTAAAACACTGTTAAATATAACAAAATTTCAATGAGATTAATATGTAGAAAGGAGCTTCTCTGTCCTTAAGTTTTTGAACATTG
This sequence comes from Bathynomus jamesi, assembly GCA_023014485.1. Taxonomy (NCBI): domain Eukaryota; kingdom Metazoa; phylum Arthropoda; class Malacostraca; order Isopoda; family Cirolanidae; genus Bathynomus; species Bathynomus jamesi. Next base: position 376,352 of record JAJOZX010003797.1, read on the forward strand.
TGATTCACTCCAGCATATACCTTAAAAAGTTTACTGCGAATGTACGAGTATTTAAACATGATCACCTTCAACACACACACACACACACATTAGGTGAGTGCAGTGTCGGACTGGCCATAGTGCCGTTGTGTGCCATGACACATGCGCCCCCGTCGCCCACCTCAATTATGCGCCCTTCTCTTCTACCTCCTCTATGCGGTGCGCTCTCCTCACCTGCCCACGGCACCCTAGTAAAAATGAAACTCAATAAAATGTACTTATTTTAAAAGAGTTACATTAAAAGTCACTGAAAAGTCCATAAATTTACAATGTTTGTGTAAAAACTTTATATAAAAATTTGCCTTTTATGTACTTCGTATATGATGAAAAAAAGGGTATATACTGTTTTGTGACTCATTTAACTCATTAATTATGTAAAATACCCTTGAAAAAATACATTTATTTTAACAATTTTGAAAATTTTAGTGCTACATAAAACATACATAGAAATATGTAATTTTTATGCAATCAATAAAATCTACATGAATATATTGAAAAAGTATGCAGCCAAAAACTTTTTTTTAGCTTTTTATGTTAAATTTTTAAACTAAGATAAATTAAGATAAAACCTAGCCTTCAACATAAACCAAAATCCTGGTACTGTTTTTGAAGATAACCTTAATAATATTCGGTTTCTCTAATTTGATACTTATTATTTGTTTGTTTGCTTCAATCAATTGTATTTGCCCGCCTCTGATCCGTGAATTTCTGGTATAGGTCAGCCATTTCTAGGTTTTAGACTGGGACTTTTGATTCATTAGGAGTTTCAAATGCGTTGATTTTGAATCTTACGTTATTTTCCAGCTTTAATATGTTTATAAAACCGTTTGCCATTCCTAACAATAAGGTATCCGTAGGTTATTTTTATTTTTTTATTTCCGATATTTTCTGAAGGTGTAATTGAATTTTTTATTGTCATTTGTTTTAGATTAGCTATGCTTGAAACTATGATCAAAAGCAAGTGTGTTGTCGCACATTAAGTGATTTGTTTATTGGGGATCTGCCTTGGAATTTTGAAAGAAACCCTTTATTTTATATGTTAAACAAAAATATAATTTCAATGCAAATATGAATATGAAGCCTAACAAAATAATCCAAATTCTCTTATAC
>JAJOZX010003797.1:380000-438063 GCA_023014485.1 Bathynomus jamesi
GGAACTTTGGTATCTCAACCCCAACAATTACAAACGGGTTACTGATGCAAATGTCAATTCATTTTCGATGAAATGCCTTGCTGAAGTGGCAGAAGTGGATGAGTTAGAGTTGAAGCATGAATTAGTTCACTTTGCACAAGTTCACCAAACGCTTCAGAAACCCATCCTAGAATCAGATCTCGAGGAGAAAAGTGATGATGAAAATGAAACGGAACATCCTACTGTTGTAACTCCGCCATTCTGCAAGGGCAAGTGTTCCAATTGCTTCGGATGTATTCTTCAATTCCTCATTGACTACCGCTACCATTCCAGGAGTTACAATCGTTTATACACATGTCTAAGAACAGCGCTAACCTTGCCATGCACAGTAGTATCATGTGAAAGAGTCTTTTCAAAATTACGTTTTATCAAGAGTCGTCTTCGTTCGCTTCTAGGACATGAACTTATGGAAGCACTACCTATTTGTTCAGTCGAACTGGACATGCTGAAAGCTATTGATTATGAAGCAGTCTACCAAAAACTTTCAGAAACTTCTTCTGAGATGAAAAAGTGCTTAATGGTCTGAAATTTGCTTATAAACATAAAAGTTGTTTTATGGATAATAAAGGTCTTAGTTTCTAAGTAGTCTTTTTTATGCAATTATTTTTGTCTTCCATCATTTGCCTGATCCAATCACTTTTTGTAACACGTGTTTTTAGTAAATTTCGGTTGAAGACTGGAACACAAAAATTTGTGCCTTGCCCCACTAAATTGGCACCGCCACCAAGCAGGTCCCGGTCCGACTCTGGATGAGTGGGGATCTTTTAAAACCATACAACATTCAAATTTGTTTCTCAATTACTTGATCAAAAGTGAACCAACTTGATACAGTGGATTTATCTTTTGCAATTATCCATTTCTACATTGAAAGCTTTATAAACCACGAGTCACTTTTGAATCGCTCTTTAGAGAAGCAATAATATAATTCAATCCAGGATTAATTTTATTATGACATTTGAAACGGACATGTTATGTGCCTTGAAAAGTGGACGCTCAATTCTGCCAGTTGAGGTTTAAGTTTTGGATTTGGCTAAAAATATAATAGTTACCCCTTTTTCTTTGATGTATTCAATCTGACGTGAAGGCAGCGAGTCTTTTGCTGATATTGAGGTCCTAAATGTAGCTGGGCTAGGCTGCTTTAAACCCTAGATCCTGTCCCAAAGCTGGATCCTGTCTGCTTTGCAGATAGCTGGTGAGGGAAGCTATATTTATGGGACCTCTTTGCGAGTGACCCGTTGCCCACGTCTGGCTAGCATCATGAAAAAGAAAAACTATAGTATTTGTCATTTACCATTAATTATTCGGACTATAGTGGATTCAATTATCCTAGAAGAGTTCCTTGTTCCATGCACGGTCTGTGTGTATCATAAAAAACCTCAGGGAACCATTCTGAGTTCAATCCCATCTTGAAACGGACATGTTATGTGCCTTGAAAAGTAGACGCTCAATTCTGCCAGTTTGTTTTTTGGCTAAAAATATAATAGTTACCCCCATTTCTTTGATGTATTCAATCTGACGTGAAGGCAGCGAGTCTTTTGCTGATATTGAGGTCCTAAATGTAGCTAGGCTAGGCTGCTTTAAACCCTAGATCCTGTCCCAAAGCTGGATCCTGTCTGCTTTGCAGATAGCTGGTGAGGGAAGCTATATTTTTGGGACCTCTTTGCTAGTGACCCGTTGCCCACGTTTGGCTAGCATCATGAAAAAGAAAAACCATAGTATTTGTCATTTACCATTACTTATTCGGACTATAGTGGATTTAATTGTCCTAGAAGAGTTCCTTGTTCCATGCACGGTCTGTGTGTATCATATATATAGATATAGATATATATAGAAACGAAGTAGTAGAAACGAAGAAGGAGACGTTGGTAACGTTGACCCTCACTGACGAGAAGAATACCAACCTCTGCCTCAGGGGAGACGAATGTCATTAGTCAGGACGACGAGGAGAGGGAACGACGATAGGTGGGTGCAGGGGAATGAAGGGGGAAGGTAGCGGCTTCTCTGAAGGCGCTTCATCCTCCACTCTCAGTGATCAAAATTTCAACCTCTGAGTAAAAAAGAATTACTTGCGAGTCCATACCTCCTTTAATTATTTAAGTAAGAAATACTGATTTTTTAAAAGTTTTTTTAATTAGTGCATTAATTTGCAAATAATACGAAGTTAATTAAAGTAAAATTCTGATTTTTAAATTATTTTAATTTCTGTGAGAATTGCTGTCGTAGGTTTTGAAATATTTAACTTTTAGTACAATGTATCGTAAAATTTGCCACTACAAATGTATTGAACAGATTGGCTTTTTAGATAAAATTTTAACTTTGAAATTTAACAGTTCAATATTAGATTGTTAATATATAAAATATGTATTTTTATCACTTTATATCAAAAGTTTTGTAAATAAATGTTAAGCGAAGAATACTTGTAAACTTAAGCTAATAATGTTCTCGCAGGTACAGTTCCGTGCAAAAGTCCGTCTAGAAACATCAGGTTTCTTCTAAAAAAGCACAAAAATTAATAATCACCGATGAGTTTCGTTCTTGAAATTTTATTACTATAACCAAAAATAATAAAAAACAATAAAACCAGAATATTACCAGTTAGTAATTTTTTCTGCCTTTTAAAAATTTTGTCTAGGCGAACTTTCTCCAGAAACTGTGCATTCGTATCGTGTCTTTAGTGAGAAGGAGGTATAAAAAGTATGAAGTAGAAACATGTAAATCAAGGAAAGTATTTTTTTAATCTACTTTATATATATATATATGGAAATAAAAAAAAATGTTTGATGCAAAAAAAACGTAATTTAATTTTTTTTTAATGAAAAGAAATAATTTTTTAAAAACTTTTTTAAAAGGTTTTTCTTAAATTCAATTCAGCCATGTTTCATTTCCTTAAATTAGATAATTATTTTATTTATGTTCTACATTTAGACCTCAAGTAAGGCCACAAACCCAGTTGCCAGAAGTCACAGAACAAAGAATTTTATGTATATAACACTTATATATATATATATATATATATTTCATATGGACTATAGTCTGCCAATAAACCTTTTCATTTCATTTCATTTCATTATATATATATATATATATATATATATATATATATATATATATATATATATAAGCGCCTCGGTGGTGTAGTGGTTAGCGTCGCTGATACGAATCCATCGGCCACGGGTTCGAGACCCAACGGCAGCCGGCGCGCAGCAAAACCCAGCTGTTCATCCTTCCACACAATAAAGAAAGTGGTTGGTAGATAAATGGGTACCCTAGGTGGCCTAGTGGTTAAGACGCTGGGCTGCTGATGGGGCGTGGTTCGGATTCCACGTAAAACTGTAGGTCTAAGGTGGAGTGAAAAGCTTGACCTTCGTCAGAATGAACAATTCGGGCGTAAGCTAACCAAAGGTTTTTATATACATACATATAAATATATATTAGGATGGAGTGAAAATGGACCAGAAATTTATTTTTTCAAATATCGAATTGGAATACCTGCAAAAGTTGTTAACAGGCTGCTGTCAATGTTCCCTCAAAATTTGATGTCCCTTGAATTAATTGTTCAGGGTCCCCAGTGAGGGCAAAAAATCGCTTCCTATTTGAACATTTCTGGCAGCATTCCGCTATTTTATATATATATATATATATATATATATAAACAAAGTACACAGAACTCACCACGTGGAGGTAGCTGCACATCGCGTTCCAGCCTTGCCCATCCCAACCACCCAACCTTCTTATGGACTTTTGTCTAAGTCTTATTCCTTTTCCTGCTTACCGAACTATGTTGTGATTTTGTATTGAAAAATGGTATTATGTTCCTTGATTCCAATCTCACTCGAAAAATGGTATTATGTTCCTTGATTCCAATCTCACTCGAAAAATGGTATTATGATCCTTGATTCCAATCTCACTCGAAAAATGGTATTATGTTCCTTGATTCCAATCTCACTCGAAAAATGGTATTATGTTCCTTGATTCCAATCTCACTCGAAAAATGGTATTATGTTCCTTGATTCCAATCTCACTCGAAAAATGGTATTATGTTCCTTGATTCCAATCTCACTCGAAAAATGGTATTATGTTCCTTGATTCCAATCTCACTCGAATGAATCCATCCCTTCGTTCTTTCCCAGAAACTGTAGCTGCTGCTTCTGTTACTAGCTTAACACATCTTTCTACTGTCTGTGTGTGACAAGGCATCCCAAGTATGCCTCCAAATTCTGACTGTTTGAAGGCGAGCTCTCTCAATTCCTTCTTCGTTAATTGCTGCAAAAGCGGAGGACTTAATCGCCCTTCTTCTTGCCATTTAATAAGATCAATGTATTCATTTTCTCCAAAGTTCACCCTTGGTATTGTAAACTTTCGGATTTCCTTTCGTGTTTTGCTTCTTGCAAGCATAATTTTTCGAATTGCCAACTCTCTGATGTGTTCCTGATCATCGGTGATCATGGAGAGCAATAGGTTCTCTGGGTGAGCAAAATAAGCGTTGCGTTGTAGTGAAGAATCCACAACGTTTCTCAGCTCAAGTGTAAGGTATCTTGATCTTGAAATGGTTTCTCAAACATGTCTTCCTCTTTCTGTGCATGAAGATTTTGACTTAATGGTAAACCACATTGGACATAAACTTTCATTACAAATGTTGCTAATGCACGAAGGTTTTCTGATGGTTTATCTTTAGCAATATATAAGCGTAGAATTCGATTTTCTGTAGTTATCCACCTTGCATGAGATAAAGTTCCTGGATTTTTTGCAGACAAATCCTGAGAGCATTTACCTGAGCCCACAGCTTTACTGATTTCAAGTAAATACTTCTGGTCCGTACTTAAGTCTTCATTTGCTATGTATGGTATATCAGCTTCAATTTTATCAAACCCTGCAACTGGAAGTTGTTCACAATCTTTCAGTGCTTTGCCAATTGTTCAAGAGAAGGTATCAGGTCCTGTTGTGCTCCCAACAATGTGATATAACAAGTGGCGAAATGGAAGTTCGTTTCCTATTAGACCAAAATCTTGCAGGGCAGGAGATGCCAAAGATGCACCTGCCCTGTCAGATATGCCGTATCTATCACAAACTTGTGCAACATTTCCTAAATTAACTCTCATTTGTTGACGTGAGTTAGACGATCTAGCATCATCCACAGCTCTTGTTTGGGTCGGGTTTGATTCTTTCCATGAGCAAGCTGAAATGTCACCCTCCGAATCAGAAAAATCAAGGCCTAGGCCTACAGCATCATCATTACTTGAAATGCTTTTGCTAATTCGAGAAAGTTCCCCTTCTTTTCGTTTCAAATTCTTTTTAAGTTTTTCAGTTGTTATTTTATCTATGTTCCCAATTGCCATTTTTCTATCTCCTCTTTTATCAGTGAGAAATTTTTGCTAAATGCGAGGAACCTTTTTAGTTCCTTGTTCCATGCACGGTTTGTATGTATCATAAAAAACCTCAGGGAACCATTCTGAGTTCATTCTCATCATGAAACGGACATGTTATGTGCCTTGAAAAGTGGACGCTCAATTCTGCCAGTTGTGGTTTAAGTTTTGGTTTTTGGCTAAAAATATAATAGTTACCCCCTTTTTCTTTGATGTATTCAATCCGACGTGAATGCAACGAGTCTTTTGCTTATATTGAGGATCTAAATATAGTGGGGCAAGGCTGCTTTAAACCTTAGATCCTGTCCCAAAGCTGGATCCCATCTGCTTTGCAGATGACTGTTGAGGGAAGCTATATTTTTGGGATCTCTTTGTGAGTCACCCGTTGCCCACGTCGGACTAACATCATGAAAAAGAAAAAAACTAGAGTGTTTGTTATTTACCATTACTTATTCCGGCTATAGTGGATTTAGTTTTCCCAGAATAGTTCCTTGTTCCATGCACGGTCTGTGTGTATCATATATATACAGTATATATATATGTATATATACTGTATATATATGATACACACAGACCGTGCTCTTGTGTCGGGAGTCGCGTCGGGTAAATCGACTTATTCGAAGAGTGCATAATATAGTACTCCTGGATCATCTGGGCCTTCTCAGTGTATTGCACAGACGTGACCACAAAGTGCGCTGAAAATAAATTTCGTTTGAGAGTCTTGTAAAACTTCCTAACTCGTATTTCCGCAAAGTTAAAAGAGGATTAATTGAAAGTCACTGATTAATGTTAATCACTTTAATCAATTTTAGGCAAAGCTGGTTATAATCAGGTATTTCTTCACAGAACACTGTTGGTTTATAATAAGAATATTTCTTGTACACAAACTCGTAAGATTTATAATGATTTAATTCGTAATTCTAGAATTGACATTTAATGTTACGTTAAATTAAATAATGTTTGAGTCTGCTGGCATTTCCTTCAGTCAGATCCTCAAACCCGATATTCCAATACAAAACAATTTCCCTACCGGGATGAAATGCGCCCTTCACCCAGGGGAGATCCCCTTCTAAGGCACTCGCCGGCCCGTTCTAGGATCTCAAGCACAAAGCAATTTCCCTACCGGGTGACTCGCGCCCATCACCTGCGGAAATCTGTTCAAGAATCTGATTCTCAAACTCTGGACCCCTCCTTATATACCAGTGGTTCTGAACCTTTTGATGTTCGCGGCACACTTTTGAGACGAAAAATATTGCGCGGCACGGTACTTAAAATATATATAGAAAAATACTAGTACAAGATGTAAAAAAATATTTTAAAATCCCTATAACTAACTTTCCTTTAACCCACCTTATTTAATTATTCACTATTATTAATGAGATACTTGAGCTTGGTGTTTTTTTGTTATTTCATTAATGTTCGGGCGTATGTATGATAGGCAAACTCTCATATCATCTTCAACATAGCGAAGTCTTTCTCTTTTTTTACATTTAATAGTTGTAAGTGACGAAGATCCCAATTCACAGAAATACGAAGTAGGAAACTGCATCAAAACAGCTAAAGCTATTTTTTAAATTTCAGGATATTCATTCATAATGGAAATCCAGAAAGTATCTACAGAGATTCTGCATGTTTGATCTTCAGACTACGTCAATTGAAATGGATGCCAACTCTTCTTGTTCAGATATTTTCAAATCAAAATTAGTAGAAATGAGAATGAATGGGTTCCTGATCCAATCATATTTTTCTGTATTTAATGATGGAAAATATCGTTGCATATTGCCTTCCATCGTTGTTAAATGATCAACTATGAAAGGAATTATTTCTTTGGAATGAATTTCAGAGATCAGAGAAAACATTTCAAAATTACCCTTTTTAATTGCATTTTTCCAAATGACTATTTTTTTTCTGAAATGCCGATAACTTATCAGTAGACGTAAGAATGTTTTCATTTTTCCCCTGCATACTGGTGCTTAGACTATTAAGCTGTTTGAATATCTCTGTTAAATATGTCAGTTTGGTGCACCAAATCTCACAACTAAGATATTCACAAAAATTTTTGTTTCCTTCTCCTTCAAAAAAAGTTAGCAGCTCTTTTTTCAGCTCATATACGCGACATAAAACCTTCCCTCTTGACACCATCGAACTTCAATATGTAAAATTAAACGTTCGTATTGTGCATCCATATCTTTGCAAAGGTTTTCGAACGCGTGTTTTTAATAGCCTCATTTTCACGAAATTAACCATTTCGACAACTTCATCTAGTACATTTTTTAACTCAATTCCTAATGTCTTTGAAACAAGTACTTCCCTATGTAAAAAGCAATGAGTGAATATGGCATTTGGATTTTCCTTTTTTTCAATTGTAGTGAATCCTTTGATTGATCCGATGATGGATGGAGCCCCATCCGTACAAATACCAACACATGACTTCCAGGACAATTTCCATTTTGCTAAATAGCCAGTCAAAGTATCAAAGATGTCTCGACCTCTTGTGGTTCCTGGAAGTTCCTTGCAACAAAAGAATTGATTAACTATATTATTTTCGTCAATAAAACGAATAAATGCCAAAAGGCGTGTTCTGCCACTAATATCAGTTGATTCGTCAACTTGCAAAGCAAAATCTGAATTTTGAAGTTTATTACATACGTTTTCTTCTATGTCAGCTGATAAATAAGTTCCCCAGATATGTTTTTTTTTGGTGGTTGAAACGTTTTCTTTGGTTATTCAAAATGGGACTACTTGGAAATTTAGACCGAAACTTAGTTTGTTCTGGATGAGACTTTGGTTTGAGACTAAATATTTAGCCGAGACTAAATTTTCACATCAAAATACCAGTAGAAATATAATTGCCGTTACTGTTTCGCGGCACACCTCAGAAGGCTTCGCGGCACAACGGTTCAGAACCACTGTTATATACGAAGGAATCCATTCTCGCACGAGTCAGCTAGGCGTTGGCCAGTGAGACACAAGAGAGCGCGAAGTTCTCAGAGTCGAAGCACTTTATATCAGAGCTAAGTGAGTTCCCACGCGGAGTTCCTAAACGGATGTGAGGACACGCTGAGCCCTTTGGGGGCTGGTTGAAAGGCAAACACGTGAGCCGAAAGCGGATGATATCTTGCTTCTCGGGTCGTGTTTCGCGTGAGTGCTTTGTACTGATGGGCGACTGTTCATGTATAATATATATATACACACACCGATGTGTGTATATATATATATATATATATATGTGTGTGTGTGTGTGTGTGTGTGTATATACACACACACTGTATATATATATACACACACACACTGTGTCGTGCTCTCATATTAAAGGCTAGACAGGGAACATCCTTAACCCTGAAAGAAAATAGTTTTGTTGTGAGAAGACCAAAATTATTTAATCAGCAGCCGAAAGACCTAAGGAACACAAGTGGTGTTGCAGTGGACATTTTCAAAAGAAGATTAGACGCCTGGCTCAGAAAAATCCCCGATGAGCAGGGCGTACCTGACTATGTGAGGTGGACTACGAATCCATCGGCCCTAGGATCGAGACCCGGTGACATAAGGAGACGCGGAACAAAACCCAGCTGTTCATCCTTCTACACAATAAAAAATTGGTTAGTAGATAAATGGGCACCCTGGGTATCGACTAGAGCATGGTTCTTATTAATCAGTTAATTAGTTAATCATTGTTTCGAATTTAATCATTAATTAATCAAAAAATATATTTACAAAATGATAGGATATGATTAATTTTCCTCATAATTTCAGCATCATTTTACCTTAAATTTTGTACTGTATCATTTGAATTTGGGACCTTTTTCCATGTATAAACTGTTTTCTTCGGTCTATCTCACGCAACAGAAACAATAAAGCTATAAAGCTCTTCTTACTCTTTTCAGAAGTATTTAATTTTTAATTATTTTTAATCAGTTAATCATTAATTAATTAGAAAATTTCATAATTCATCACTTTTTCCTAAAAATTATTAATTAACCATGCCCAAGCAGCGACTGACTCGTGGCTCCTTTGAATAATTGTCTAATTCTTCTTGATAACTTTTCTGACTATTTTTGATAGGTGGAGGCACAATCTCATCAAAATAACTCTACAAATTAATCTTCGGCTTCTTTTTCAAAGGTTCTTGATCTTCTCGTGAAACAAAATCAGTTGTTTCATCGCCATAGGTTATATTACGTGCGAGACTAGCGTTAGGTGATGCAGACATAATGATTATCTCATTTTTTACAAATTCAGGAACTGTTATGCAAGCAAATTTGAAACGAGAATCTAAAACGTGAGAAATCATGCGAAGAATGTCTGCCTTCCACTGCCTGAACGATTCTGTAAATTTTCTATTAAATCGTTTTTCATAGTATGAACACCTGCATCATCAGTTATGTTAGGCAAAAATACCACGAGACCTATTACATCGGGAGACACCATGTGAAGACAAGAAGAATCAGAGGAAAAGTCATTCGTTAATTTTGCACATTGACTAAGAAGCTTTATAACACACTGAATTAGAGTCCACTGATGATTATTGAAGGTTGCTACAGTATGTCATAGTCCGAGGCGGATGCAACAACCACAGGTTTTTGTTGAAGTCGCTGTAGCATAGAGAATGTAGAGTTCTATTGGGTGATAACGCCTCTTATAAGTTTGTTTTTGGGTAAATTATGTTGCTTCTGAAATTCCTTAAGTCTATATATATATATATAAAATGTGCCGCCTCATGGTGTATGAAGCGGTCTGGGTAAACCATGGAGTAGTTTGCGGGGCTGTGGATAATGTTGCCCTGAGGTAGGTGCATTATTGTCATGACAACTGTAAAGTGAATGTGAGCGAGTGAGGTGCTTCTTGCCTGTTCCTGACGCGACCCCACTGCGATGGGAGAGGCGTTTAGGTATAACAAAAAAACATATATATGAGATAGTGTCTAACATACAATTTCACTGAGTACTGTACGATAGGCATCAAAACTGTTTTGAAAATCAAAACAGGTCTAGGTTTCGTTAAGTGATAAACGGATGTATGACTTGTAGGGGAGTTTTCAGCTGGAAAAGGGACGTGATGAGGAAACATTTGTGGAGGTCAATTTGAAGGCACTGTATGGTAACAATCACCCAGTGATGAGCAGAGTTTATGAGGATATATATTTTGACACTGAAAACTCTAATTAGATTGATGATATTAGTTTCAAAATGAGTGATAAACCAATAAAGGAAGTACAAAATTTTTGTTTACAGACAAATTCTCCAGAAAGAAGACAAGTGGTTGATGAAGGATTATTGAATATAAATAAAAGAAAGGTCCTTGCTGAGAGAGGTGAAAAGAAAGGAGAATGTTGAGAGGATGCGAATGAAATTAAGTATTTGTAGTATGTCATAGGTGTGAGAAAAGTCCTTCTACGAAGAAAGTGATTGTTCAGTCGATGCACAAAGAGGTTCACAAAAAGGGTGTATTGGTGCCAACATTGTGAAATAAGTTTGTGTGCGGGATGGTGTTAAACGCTTTCACTCAACGGATCTGTGTATCTATGTATTGAAGTAGTTTATATTCAAATACTGTACATTGGCTGTAACTCACCTATTTATATCCGTTTCCTGAATATAAGAATAAATAAGAAAACGGTATCAAAGTCGGACCTTTTCCAGTTTGTGTACCGTTTTTCATATAATTTATTTTTGAGAATATTTTTGTTAAAACTAACGAAAATATCACGACTTAACCTAACCAATTATCAAGAGCGTACAGTTGATCTATTAGTAAATAGTAAATACTATTCCAGGAACAAACAATGTTATAATTAATAATAGATCAACTGTACGCCCTTGATAATTGGTTAGGTTAAGTCGTGATATTTTCGTTAGTTTTAACAAAAATATTCTCAAAAATAAATTATATGAAAAACGTTACACAAACTGGAAAAGGTCCTCAAAGTCTTTGTGCTAAAACATGCATGCATGATTATAAAGAACCTCCAATTCTGTAAAATTGAAGTTAAAGACGCTCTCTTTCGTACCTTTTGGTCTGAAATATAAAAAAGATTATGTTAAAACCCTAAAATGAAATTTTTTAAAGATTTCCACATTAGTTTTGTGTAAATTATTTCTTCAGTTTTAGGGTGATGTATTTTTGCAAAGTTTTACCAACTGCGGTGGTGAATAGCAGTACAAAATGAATTGCTTTAAGAAAGAACTTCATGAATATTTTAATCAAAGAGAAAAATTATAAATTGTAGTAAGGCTAAGTTTAGTTTATAGTGACAATCAATGAATGGAGATATAATTAAGCTCAATTTACGAATAGGGAAAAAGAAGCAAGTTCACCTGACAGCATTTAGGCAGGAATCTGAGGAGAGGGGAGGATAGCTTATCTGGAGCACTAGCTATTTTGTTTGTTAGGTCTATTAATTACACAAAGGTAAGTTATGAATAATTTTTACTGTAAACTCACAGACAAATATTATCTAAAGGGTGCAACATGATTCATGTCCAGTAGCGTAGCTAGGGTTTTCATACAGTGGGGGGGTCGATGCGTCATACAAACATGTCATATGAAGGAGAAGACCACTAAAAAAAAGATGTACATTAATCACTGTGCTTTATTCCACACATTACCATCTCTGAAAGACAAAATAACCTCACATTAATGCAATTTGATTTGGTATGCGCAAAATTAAGTCTGCAGTTGACAGAGGTAACTGAGCTTGTCCGCCGCCGTTTTTCATATGATCAAAAGTGTCATAGGAAATGCTCAAAAACTTTAAAAAATAATAATAAAAACTACATAATTGAAGTTTCTTATCCCAGATGAGAGAAATTGGAAAAACTAGATACAGTACATTGCTCCTGCTTAAAGGGGGGCAATTGACTCTCTGAACACCCTGGCTACGCTACTGTCCATTTATAAACCTTGCAACTGTCATACTAAAATTAATCCTGGATGGAATGATATTACTGCCCCTCTGAAGAGAGATTCAAAAGTCACTCGTGGCTCATTGTAGAAATGAATAATTGGAAAAGATAATTCCAATGTATCAAGTTGGTTTATTTTTGGTCAAGTAATTGAGAAACAAATTTGAATGTTGTATGGGTTTAAAAGGTCCCTACGCATCTAATGTGTGTGTGTGTGTGTGTGTGTGTGTGTGTGTGTGTGTGTATTGAAAGAGATTATATTTAAATACATTCGCAGTAAACTTTGTAAGGTATATGATGGAGTGAATCACAATATTTAAAAACTTAAGGACAGAGAAGCTCCTTTCTACATATTAATCCCATTGAAATTTTGTTATGCTTAACAGTGTTTTACAATTAGGTGGATAATATATTTGTGAAAGTGTTTTGGTTCTCCTGTGGAGTGAGGTAGGACTCCTTGCTCTCCCCTCTATTATTTAATGTGTATATTGTTCAATTAACTGCTTCATTTAATAAGATGAAAGTTGGTTATTGTATTGGCTAGCTAATATGAGGTTAAATAAACTAGTCTTTGCCAATGATATAAAATGTAGTTCTCGTAAAGTTGATAGCCTTTGAACAATATTTTAATAAACTGAAGAATCTAAGATCTCACCAGATTTTTCGGTTGGTGAGAGCCTCGAAACGGAAATAATAATGACGAGGAATACCGAGTTGGATAAGCCACGCCTACAAATTCATTTACGACGAAATGTGTGTGTGTGTGTGTGTGTGTAACATCTTCGTTTGGACATAGTGATAAACCCCATCCAGTGTATGAATAATAGCTGTTTTTGATTTGGATTTCCTGTCTGGTCGGACATTTTTAAAACAATTTGAAGAAATTAAATTACGTTGGAAGGTAAATTTGTTCGTTTCGTTTAATTTTCAGTTGACTGAATAAAAATGTTAATTAGTCCCACTTACAGTTTCTAAAAAATCTGAAGTAAATTTTGAGGTGACTTTCCCGTGCGATTTCTGAAATGTCACACCTCAGTGAGAATGACTAAACAAAAGGGGAGTTGGAATTAGTCTTTCACTTAACTACGGGGAGCAGCCAAAAACTATATGTTTTCGGAGAATCTTCCGACCGAAACTACCAGAAATGGAGTTATAACTTTTTCAGAAACGTTATATACAGGCTTCATTGTGAGTGTAGTTTATTTTAAATGAACTACGACTTTTCATTTCATTTTACGTGCTTTGGTTTAACTCAGCATAAATTTTTATTGGCTCACGTCAAGTGATGTATAATTAAGTTTTGTGGGTTCAGTTGCCAAATGGTAAAACAAGGGAGCAGAGTATTAAAATCCTCCTTGTATTTTAGGGAAGTAAATTGGCCCCCTCCCTGATAAACCTGAAAAATTTAGTGTATACGTGCCCCGTCATGCATCCACGACACTCCGCCCCTGGAATCTATGCTGATATCACTGGTCTACAGCCAAAATGCTTCGGAAATAAAAGTAGTCAATCTTTCCTAATTTTGGGTCACTGAATACGAAAATGATGCCTAAAATTGCCAATTGGCTCTATTTATAAAGATATCAGGCAAACCTGCACCCTACTAACTGGACTGTATCTGTCGCGTAATATGTAGACGCCTGTGACACATCGACGTATTGACTCTACTGCGCATCCGCGTAGTTATATTTTTTATTTTAATAAATTAATGTAAATATATACATATATATATATATATATATATATATATGTATAGAAACGACGTAAGTATAGAGGAGTGTTCTGCACACGAGGAAGAGAAATAACGAACAAATGAAAAATGGTGACCGCCCGGGAATCGAACCCAGGACCTTCAGATTGCCGGTCGGAAGGTCCTGGGTTCGATTCCCGGGCGGTCACCTCATTTTTCATTTGTTCGTTATTTCTCTTCCTCGTGTGCAGAACACTCCTCTATACTTACGTCGTTTCTATACATTAATATACTGCGTGGTCATTGCAGTTAAATGTGTGTATATATATATATATATACAATAAAATGTAATTTTAAATTTATCTATTACATTATGTATTTGTAAATTATTTATTAAGAAATAGATTGGATCATTTTAACATTGCTTCCTATAATGTTTCAGATATTAATATAAATGGAATACTAACCTAACTTAACCTTACCTAATTTAAAATTATTAAAATGCAATGTAATTACATTAATTTATTAAAAAAATGTAACTACGCGCATGCGCAGTAGAGTCAAGGCGTCGATGTGTCACAGGCGTCTACATATTACGCCACAGCATCAGTTCATTCGCGGAAGTCATACAGTGCACCCTTGTCAAACTCTTTTTAATGTTTGCTTTTGAAACTGAATTTTTTTCAGCCTAATTTGAACAAAGATGCCTCGTAATTACGTGAACAGTGTAGATAATTTCTGTTATGTTTGTGGAGAATTGACTTTTGCATCACAAAAGCATGCTATAACCGCCGTGATTAGGAAAGCTTATCACCTTTGATTTGGCTGTAAGATTGGAGATCAGGACAAGAGCTGGGCCCCACACATATGCTACAATACTTGTGCAACAAACCTTCGCCAGTGGTTGAATCGGAAAAGGAAATCTATGCCTTTTGCAGTGCCAATGGTGTGGAGGGAACCAACAGATCATGTCAGCAATTGTTACTTCTGCATGGTGCCTCCAGTCAAGAAAGGTATTTGCAAGAAGAAAAAGTGGATTTTGCAATATCCGAATATACCCTCTGCTATACGCCCGGAACCTCACGGCGAAGGACTACCCGTTCCTGAGCCCCCACACTCATTCTCCCTGGAGTCAGAGGACGAGGAGAATGAAGGAACCTGCGAAACTTGTGAGCCTTCAACTTCACAAGACCCTGAATTTGTTTATAACTTGACATCTTCTAAACCGCACATGATAACTCAGAATGAATTAAACGACCTTATCAGAGATTTAGAACTGCCAAAGAGTAAGGCAGAGCTGTTGGGCTCCAGATTGCAGCAGTGGAATCTCCTCGCTAAAAATGTTAGAGTAAGTTTCGTGACCGTCAAAAAGATTTTGTCCCATTCTTCATCATGGAAGGTGATCTTGTAGCTTGCAACGACATCGATGGTCTGATGGCAGCTCTCAACATTATTCACAATCCTGATGAGTGGAGACTGTTCAGTGATTCATCGAAGTTGAGTCTAAAAGCTGTTTTGCATGTTGGCAACGTATTGCCATCAATTCCAGTTGGTCATGCAGTCCACATGAAGGAAACATGACAACATGAAGCAACTTTTGAACTGCATAAACTATGACAAACATCAGTGGCAGGTTTGTGGTGACTTGAAAGTTGTTGCTATCGTGCTTGAACTGCAGTCGGGCTACACTAAGTATTGCTGTTTTCTGTGTGAATGGGATAGTCGGGCTAGGACTTCTCATTACATCAAGAAGGATTGGCCACTCCGACACTCATTGGAACCTGGAACAAAAAATGTTCAGTATCCTCCACTTGTAGAATCGAGCAAGATTTTGTTACCACCCTTACACATCAAACTGGGCGCCATGAAATTTTTTTTTAAGGCTATGGATAAAACGGGGGCAGCTTTTAAGTACCTCGGTGGTAAATTCCCAAAGCTCAGTGAAGCAAAAATCAAGGATGGTGTATTTGTTGGTCCACAGATCCGCGAGCTTCTTGGAGATGAGGAGTTCGACCGTATCCTAGGTGGTGAGGAGAAGACAGCGTGGAATGCTTTCCGGTTAGTAACAACCAATTTTCTCGGAAATACCAAAGCTGACAATTACAGGGAGCTGGTGGAAAACCTGCTGTTGTCCTATCAAAAAATGGGCTGTAATATGTCTTTAAAGATACATTTCCTCCATTCGCACCTGGAATTTTTTCCGGCCAACTGCGGAGCAGTCAGCGATGAACATGGTGAACTTTTCCACCAGGATATCTCAGCGATGGAGAAACACTACCAGGGGAAATGGAGTCCATCATTGTTAGCAGACTACTGCTGGACAATAAGAAGAGATGCTCCAGAAGTTGAATACAAGAGACAAGCAAAGAAGCGACGGTTTGAATCAATATAAGTGACTGCATTATACAGGTATGTTACTAATATATGGTATACATATGACGCGTTCGGTGGAGAAGGGGCGAACGCCACAAAATTCGAAAAATGAGTTTTTTGTCGTATAATTATCCTTTAAAACCTTTGCTTTACCTATGCAAAAAATTAGATGTTAGTCTGCACTCTTTCACGGTAAAATTTAGGTTTTAATGTATCTCGGAGAAATTCACTCCGCATCATTGCTTCACATTGAACACATCTATCTACTTTCTGGTCACTCGACAATGCCCTGTGATGCTCAATTTTGCCAAATTGAACAAAATATAAAAAATAATTACAGCAATATTATTTACACCAAAAAAGATTATGTTACGGCCATAACTACAGCCGTTTCGCAGCGCTTCCTAGTTGTAGAAATGAAACAGGCTGATTTTCTCGATTTTGACGTCCTAAAAACGTGCATTGTCATTAGGAAATCAACAACTACTAAATTTACAGATGCAAGAAAGTTAATATTTGACTTTCAACACAAAGAAGGCTACGTAATATCTACTGCATACCGCACAACCCCAGATAATAGCCATCCCGTCAGACTGCAGAAAGGGAAAAAATCCTACAGTGTCAGTTTATTCAATCTAGCCCAGCAGACACTGCAACCAAAGTATTCCCAATTGCTGCCAATAACTAAGGAAAAAATAAAAGATCTCAAAGAATTATCAGACCTAATGCCTGCAACTGCAGTGAACTATTATACAAGATTGTTAAAGGAACTGGAAGAAACCGAAACAGTTGAAGCAGGTAATACAACATTCGACGAAGAGGACCAAATAATGGATTACACCAGTTAACATCAGAAGCTATCAATAAATAATATTGTAAAATTTCTTGGCGTTTTATTATATCGACATATTAGACAACAATATTTTACTCAAATATGTGTTCAAATTCATACAACATTTCAATAAACCGGAAAAATACAAAGGTTTAAAGTTTACAAACTTTAACTGCATTTTGTGGCATAATTCGAAAATGTTGCGTTCGCCCCTTCTCCACCGAACGCGTCATATACGCAAAATGTGTAACTTAAATTTTCTTGGAAACTGTAGTCAATCGACTGTTTTTATGGTCATATTTGTTTTCAGCACCCCAAAATCCATAATAGGAAACACATTTTATCTCCGAAGCACAAACTTTTTAAAAATTTGTAGACCAGTGTATTCTGTGTCGTTCTGGTTTGTGTTGTGTTTCGTTGATGCCGGTGCGGGTTTTTACTACTATTATTGCATGTACTTCTAATGTAAGTTATTATTTTAATATATATTTTAACCCCTCCGTCTATGGCCTTGGTTGGTTCGAAGTCGACGGGGCTTCTGGTTAGGAGGCAGCAACGGATTTGTTACTCGCTGTAGTTTCTTCTATAATACTCTCCGAATTCTTCTTATAGTGGTTCGTAGGATTCTGTGGAGCTCTCTGAAGGTTCCCTGATTCTTCTTGTAACGTATCGGGAGAATATTTTTCTCTACTTTAATGACTGAGTTCTCTGAAGAGAGCAAGGCTCGAAGGAGAAGATAAAGACTTTTTCTGACTGTAATTTACTGCTAAAATGTACAGGTAATGCTCAGCCTCTAAGTCTAATCAGAATGAACATGGAAGAAATTTTGTGGGTTTATATACCTATAATTTAGCTAACATCATTATTATTTAATGTTGACTTGTGTCGTTTCTATTCTCGTTTGGCTGCATTATTTTTGCACAATATTTGAAGATAAAGTAAATTTTTTTAGCTGTGGCAAAGTTTAAACAGATAAATAAGATATTTGAAGATGAAGCCATAGTTTTATCTTAAACCGCATTTTTTCAGATCTGATGTTATCATGATCTGCCGAGTTAACTAAAAATGGAAATTGAACTATGCATCTTCACACTAAAATATGCATATGAGCAAAAATTAAAGGTTTAAGATTTACAATTAAACGTTTAGGCAAGACATGACTTCATCGTTTATAACGAAGAGAGAATGTATACAAAAAAATGAACATTGCAAAATTTAATCAGGATTCATTATTAAACTAACTCTATAAAAAATATTAAGTAATTTAAAAAGAATCAAGACCAATTATTTGGCAAAAATAAAAAGCAAATCAAAAATTTTATCCAAACTTGCGTTAGGCAATTTTGGTCCTTCTGTAAAAATGAATATATGAACGTACATACATATGAATATAAGTATTATATGAATATAAATATACAAGAATATATAGGATTATGTAAATAAACGAATTATATAAATAGACGAAGTATATAAATGGATATAAGAAATATATAAATGAATATAAGAATTATACGAATGGATCTAAGAATTACACGAATGAATATAAGAATATACGAACATAGAAATTATTCATTGTTCATTTTTACAGGGCTCTCTCTTCTAGAATGATATTAATACAATAATATAATATCCTAACTAATGCTAACTCGATGATAACTATTGGTTTTTATAATACAGGTATGGAGACACAACATAATATACACAACATTAGTCGGGGTGGTTAAATCTAGTTCACGTGGTCCGGGTACGCACTCTTGGTCGTGCATAAATAGTTTCACGTTGTTTTGTGTCTCTTGTTTTCCTTTGTTTCAAGAACGGTCTTTTTACCACAAATATACCGAGGATAATAGCACATACAACAATGATACTAACGGCAGATGTTGAAAAAATTGTTACAGGATGTAGTATTTGTAAGAGGTTATTCTGGTTATCATCTGAAATTTTAAAACAACTCAATTGATCATTCCATTTAGGGGCATGGAGTTCGGTAGGATGGTTACAGGTTTCATGGAGAGATTTAAGATTTGTACAATGGGTTTAAATTTAATTTGCGACGGGAAGGGGTATGAGTCATTAATGGTAACCTTGTAAGGGTTGTATACTTGGAAGGTTTTCGAACGCAAGGAACAACCAATTGGTAGCCGAATAGCCATAGGTATTGTGATGAGGGAATAATTTGGCGGTAGTCCTTTTCGCGAAAGAAACCCAGATGTCTGGTCCAATTCGAAGTTGGACGGTTTTAGAGGAATGAAATTTTGTAAACGAACATACCGGGAAATGATGGTCACGAATTAAAACGATAAAGCAGGACCTAGTATTTGGAAGAATTATTGGTTTGATTGGAGGGCAAACGAGTTGTTTGTTTGTTAGCGGGAATCTGGAATGCCGGACGTCACTATCTGACATCATAGAATATGCTGAAAGGTCTTTGGTGAGGAAAAGGTAAGGTGGTACTGTGGGAAGATACAATCGATAGATATTAGAGTTGTTTTGGTAGGGTGTTGCGAAAGGGTGAAATTTATATATGTCATAAGTGAGTACATCGAAAAATGGTACAATCATGAGGTACGTGTAAGGGCGTCGTCCATGAACAATGCAGGTGTATTTTAGAAATTGGGGGTAATTAGTATGGTTGAATGGGAATATGGGTGATAATTTTAATTGTGTCTGAGAGGTGTGAATCAAGGACTGAAGTGTATCCCATGGTATTAGTGTGGAGAGAGTAATTTTTCCATGGGCTAGCTGGGTTCCACGCAAAACTTTGGAATGAATCTGCTTAATAGCTTGTAGGTTAATTATTTCTATTAATTCTAGATATCTTTTGTGTTCTTTGTATTGAGCTAACAGGTATTCAAGGTATGTGAATCTGTCCGAAAGGGCGTGGAAGAAGCGATTGTTTTCGTGTAGTGACTTTATGGTTTGTTCTAACATTTGTCCATTATATTGCCAATTCTGCGCGAAGAGATTCAATTTGAGTTCAATTCTTTTAATGTCTTCTTCGGTCGCTAATCCGAATAAACCTTTGAATATTTTTCCTCCTATATCTATCAGTCCCCTTTTATTTCTTTGATTAAATTTTGCTGAGTTTTGAGTTCCAGTTTGTATCCATGGTAATGCTAATATTTCGAATAGGGTGTGTGCTATAGTGTGAATATTTTCGAATGTATTTTCTAACAGAACGCGACTAATCTGGTCTGTTCCTGGGATATTTTTAACAGAACCCTGAACTTTACTTTCAAACGTTTTTAATTGGGTTTTTATCTGAAGGAGATTGATCTTAATTCTAGCAGGGGGTTGCAAATTGATAAAAAGGTCCGCGTGTCCTTTCAAAAATTTACCTTCTGTAAACTTTTCTATAACAACTCCGGTAGAAATTTTAATGCTAGGGGTACAAGAGTAAATAATTTGGAAAATTATAAGGGGGACAATTTTATTCATTTCTACGTCCTAGATTATACGGAGCTGGGGGTTGCTGTGTGGATACTTGTGTTTATGGGCGAAGTGGTCGGCCTCGCTTTGGTGGCAGTGGGGGTCGACCGTTAAGCTCGGATTCTGAGCGGGTTCGTTTCTTATGTGAAGGTTCTAGTTCACGTGGTTGACGCATTTGCAGCTGGTATGTAGGGTCCGTGCGTCGATCATCAGTCGGTGAGAGTGGTGACGGAGGAGATGGTGGAGTTGGAGGAGATGGTGGAGTTCCACTGAGTGATCCCCTAAAAGGGGTTTCTCCAGGGTCTAGGTTCGATTGGACTCTCGGTTCTGGGACCTCTTCTTGTTCAGAGATTGGCTCGAGTACTGGTGATATTACGAGGTACCAATCTTCGTCACGGGTAGTGGTTTCCGCGGTGATTACTTCGGGTTTTTGATCCCTGCTGGATTTGTTAATACCTTGATTTTTCGAAGGATAGGCGGCCTAGTATTAACCGGTTTGATGTGGCTAATGGAGTAGGCCTACTTTAATTACTAAGTGAATGAGACGAATGATTCGAGGTCACCAGCTTGGATTAAACCCAAGCAAATAATATTAATAAGGTTAGAAAAATTACCTTGTTGTTTTATGTTTAATTGAGAAAATAAATCAGTTATTTGTTCACAGTGATTAAAAATGGCAATGAAGGTATTTACGGTGATTAACAATTATATAACGGCATTTATAGTATGCGAAATATGACTGAGGATTAGCAAATAAGGAAATGGTTATACAGATTAATTGTTAAGTAATACACTCATTTACGATAGGCTAATGGTATGCAAAATGGAACAGAGCATGAAATACAAAGCCTATTGATAACAGAAATTATGCACGTACGTTTTGGTACACTGATTGGATTAGGCCGTCTAGAATGAAATGCCTAAAAGAACATGTAAACAGTAGGATGCATGATAAGTAAATTGTACGATGATCACAATAACAGGGTGATGCAAAATTACGGTATTTAATACAATGCTAGAAATAGGCCTACTGCAGTCTTAACAGGAAAGTTATTTTGAACGGTACTGAAGGCACTTTTAGGTATGGCCTAACGCAGTTCTGCGATTACACTGTGTAGGCCTCACGAGAATTGTTTAAGAACGAGGCACAGAGAGTTTACTGACATGACGAATACTTCTAGAGATGAAGAGATACTTGAAGGTTTCCCTTGTAGACTGTAGGCCTAGATGAGGTTGATGTGCTGAGAAACTGGTAGGGGTTGTAGTAAGAGGCCAACTAGATGCCTATAGCTGAGATTTTCTTTCTTGCAGGAAGGAATTGTAGCGTACTTCAAGTGTTGCTTCGTTCTGGTATAACGGTTGAAGTGTGACTTGGTAATGCAGCCGGATAAAGTCGATGATGGCACTGCGTAGAGAGTGTAGACATTCGAGGGGGAAGTAGAGCGGAGTGAGAGTTGGTAGAGAGCCTTACTTGATTATAGACTTCGTGTAGGCCCGACCGAAACCTTGAAAGAAACAGGCCGCTCTCCAGCGAAGGCCGGAGAGCTGGTGGCTTGACGTGTGGTGATGCTGACGAAAGATGCTGAGACGTGACGACAAAGTCAAGAAGTGAGGAATGTAGAGAGACGTGAGTGAATGAGGAAGAGTTTCAGTGAACTCTCTCTTTTATAGGCTCTTAGGACGCCAAGTTTCGCGGGTCTTTCGCTTCCATATGATTCTAAGCTGTCTACGCACGGCGTGGAAGAAGAAATTTGTTTGTCTATTTCTTTTCTGCCCGCTACATATATTATATATATATATATATATACACACACTTCTGAAATCCTGACAGTATCTTTTAATTGCAAAACAAGACAAGTTTATGTAGAAACTTTCCCAACGAGGATAAGTGCTGGCACGGAAAGAGTAGTTAGGGTAGAAATGATGATTTGAAATTCTGCAAGCGCAGAGAAGAGGAAGTTTTTCGTTTCAAACAAATTTAGGGTGACTAGCACTGTCATTAGCCAACAATTCTGAGTTCACCAATGATAATGTAACCAATGTTGTCTATTTTAAGGGAGACAAATCTACCATAGACTGGATTTAATGCTTGAAAAGTAACAATCTCTCCATTTTCAGCACGTCCCCCATAAAATCCCAAGACTGTGTTGTGAGAATAGTCTCCTTCACCAGAAACGTTTCCGACACGGGCTTCAACCGAAGTGAATGCTGTTTGGTAACCATCCATATCTCTTGTTTTCACAATTACTTTTGAGACTCTGTACGTTTTCCACAAGTCAGCTTCAAAATAATTTCCAGCTGCATTTAATGAATGATAGTAATAAGCACTATTCTTGCAGTAATATCCATCTACTGCCTTTTCCTTTCCTCGATCGCTCCCGTCATTTAGGTTAGACGAGACCTTCGTTGCAACTATTTTGTTTGTGATTTCCCTTGAATCAACCCATGAGGAATAACATTCGTAGTCATGTAGAGTCTGCATAACAATAGATGAGTTTGCATTGTGAGGGTTCCAGAATTTTGTAAAGGTTGCTTCATAAAGTTTACAAGTAGACGCTGAAATTATTGGAAAATAACTGAATCTCTGCTTCTAAATATTTAATAAGGCACGCACTTAAGTTCTATTTATTACCTTCAACTCTTCATGTAAAATTATATCTTCAAAATATTTTTGGAAAGAACCATTTCGAAATATCTCTAACAAAGTGTCTGAGTCCGGAATTTTACTTCTTTTCATCTTTCACCCCTCTCCTATTCTCTCCGACTATTTTTCTGACTTGTCGGCAGTGGCCGGCGGATGATGATGGTGAGACACTTTTCCTCTTTTTCTGAATGAATGTTAACCCACGAGTGATAGGTGTTGCTCCTTACTTAACCCCTTATTCTCTTCTCTTCTCTTAACCCCCTACTCTTTCCTTTCTCTCGGGCTAGCCTTAGAGTGGATCTTAGGGTCTTTGTTAGCCTTAGCTTCTGTAGATCTGTAGATCTCTAAACCTGATTCACTTCTTGGCAATCTGTTAACTTGTATGACGTCACATTCACACAGCATGTTTGAATTCCAACGTGACGGACAAAAAGTTTCAATTTTATTTAATGATCCAACTAGTCCATCATTATTAGCGGATACGCTGTCTGGACTCGGCGAGTTGAGTACTATGAACGAATGTCCCTCTTCTTCATATCTTCAATTCCGGCCTGAAAGTGAATTTTTTCTTATAAGTTTGTAACTTTAAACATGCGCAGAAACCTGTTCACCAAGAATCACTTCGTCTTTGGTATCCCGTATGTCCCTTCAAGGAAACGTTAAGACAGTTAAGAAATCTATTTATTTTACATCTTCTTTTCTTTTCTTTAATTCTAATATTTATATTTAGTTTCCGAAACACATTCTTCTTCTTCCTTCCACCTCTTGTTCTTACTTTCTTGACGTGTATCAAAATAAAAGATTTTATTTTTATATATTCTGCCATAAATATTTTCTTCATTCCTCTACTCATGCCTTGATGAATGGATGTAGTTATCCAAAGGTGTATATATTTATATATATAAAATTTATATATATATATATATATATATATATATATATATATATATATATACAGTCGATGATCGATATAAGCACGTTCTCGGGACCAGCACAAAATGTGCTTATATAGGTCATTGTGCTTATATGGATAAGACCCTTTTTAAGAAGCATTTATTGTACAAAGAGTAATCATTTAAATACTGTAATAATAAAGGAATGTGTAATAAAAAACGATAATACTGTATTTAAAATTTCATTTATTTCATAAAATAACATTTATTTAGACAAATAAAAAACAATGATATGTATGTACAGTACATTAAAATTTCACAGTACATACATTTATTTCAGAAAATAATCTAAAATTGATGATTGTCGCGTGCTCTTGTTTTGTATTATGTAAATTTGAATTGCTTGTTGGGTGCTCTTTAACTCCTGAGTTGGTATACCATGTTTTTCAAGAACTCTTTTTACGTCGTCAAGCATAGCAAGTGCTTGCAGTGGAATAGTGGATATCTCATCAATTTCAACATCTTCCAACACTTCAGTCTCATCATTTCTTACTTCATTCAGTTCTTCAAAACATTCAAGTTGACGATCGCATTCGATAAACTCTTCATCCAAGTTTGAGCATTCTTCGCTGTTTAAAGCTTCTAATTCAGAATCTTCGTTGCATTGAATTGTTTCTCCCTGATTCAATGGCAAACATTTTCTGAAGCAATTTTGGATAGTGGTCGAGGTCACATTATTCCACGCTGTTTTTAGCATGAGAATGGCATCCAAAACAGTTACAGATTTAGCAGCACTCTGAAGAAATTCGTCCTGGCCACTATCTAAGCGTGCAACCAACTCTTTCATTAATTGTTTTCGATAGTGTGCTTTAAGGCAGCGAATAATCCCACCATCCATTGGCTGTAGAAGTGACGTTGTATTCGATGGCAAGTAGACAACCTCTACATTTGTTGTTGTGACTTCCTTAGGATGCGCAGGGCACTGATCTAGCAGCAGGAGAATTTTCCTTTTCTTGCGTCGCATTTTCTCGTCAAACTTTATTAACCATTCTGTGAATATAGCTCGAGTCATCCAGGCTGCAGAATTCGATTCATATTGTACTGGAAGTTTGTCTTTCTTGTTCTTCATACACCTTAGATTTCGGCTCTTGCCGATCACTAGCAGAGCTAGTTTTTCAGTGCCAGTCATGTTCGACGCCGACAAAACAGTTAGTCTTTCCTTCTTCTTTTTTCCTCCGCTGACTACTTCATCCTTTCTGGCCAGTGTACCGTCCGGAGTGGCCCTAAAATACAGTCCTGTCTCGTCAGCAGTGAAAATTGCCTCCTCTGGATAACGTCGCAGAAGCTCTGGCCAAACAGTCTTCTTCCATTCGTTGGACCCAGATAAATCAGCATCCGCCTTTTCGCCATGTTCTCGTTTGTAGACAATATTGAATCTCTTTTGGAACTTTTGTAGCCAACCGGAAGTAAAGGTGTTTTAAGGAAGATCTTCGGAACCATCATAGATTTCTTGAACTAAACTCTGCCTTTTTCTCCCTCGTGACAACAAACCATTCGTACAGTCGCTGCTTCAGATCTGGTAACACTCCTTCCCGCTTTCTCTTTCGCGAAAGATTTCCATTTTCCAACCTGAGTTTGTTTAACTCCACTTCGTTTCGCAACCATCGGCTAACAATCGTATGACCAATGTTGAATTTACGTGCAACATCAGCTTTCTTTTCACCGTTATGAACCGCCTGAATAACCTTTAGTTTGAATTCTAATGTAAAACTTTTACGTTTTGAAGCCATAATGAACTGTGAGCACAACCAGCCTAATTAACGGAATAATACGCATGTCATGGTGTCGCCTATATATAGGTAGTTTCCACCAATCAGCATCTTCCACGTGTATGTGTTTTCCACCAATCAGCATCTTCCACGTATGTGTTTTCCACCAATCAGCATCTTCCACGTATGTGTTTTCCACCAATCAGCATGTTCCACGTCCGTGCTTATAGCGAGTTCGTGCTTATAAAGATTATTCCTATTTAAATATATATGGAAATTTTTGGGACCGCACGATTAAGTGCTTATATAGATTATGTGCTTATATCGAACGTGCTTATACCGCTCATCGACTGTATATGATGTTAAACCCTAGGGTTAGTAGAATTTGTCTTTTATTTGAAAATAAATTGTAACACAAACACACACACGCTGTACAAATTCCAGGAATGGTCAAAAGGGAATATTCGATCTGACCTACATTATGCGCTTAACTGACACCCAAAGAAAGAAATTGAACATGCAAATGTAAAAACTGTAGAGATTATCAGTGGATCATAACCATTAAACCTCGATAAATTATGCGTACTAATGTATGTTTTCCAAAAAAAAAGTTTACGTGAAAGAATAATATACCTACACCACATTGCATAACAATCTTAAACCGGATCAACTTTTATATATTAGTAAAATTTTTCATATCCATCTTAAATTAGTTCCATAATTAATTAAGTGCAAACTTATTTAATTATTTCACTTTATTTCACATTTTCTTTGTAAAAACATAGATTACATTCAAACACACGCTCCCTGTGTGCCTATTGTGTACGACACATTGCTTGCCGGATGCGCATCGTGCATACCTTGTTGCATGACTGTGACTTATTCATGATGTGATGAACAAGAGAAATGTAAACAGAAAGGGATCTCATTCATAGAATTCACTTAAAGAAATTGTTATTATGAGTAAATTTAAATGAAAAATTAAGTATATGTCCACTTATTCAGTATAAAATGTTCTTTTTTTAGCCTCAGAGTCAAAGTGAGTAAATTTGTTTATAGAAAAGTTTTATGAGAGAGAGAGAGAGAGGAAATTCCGAAAATCAAAGTAAATCTCACTTGTGAGTAGTATGAAGAGCACTTTATAATATATATATACAGGGTGGGCGGAAAGTAGCTCCCTATTTTGGATTGGTAAAAAAATACGTATATTATTCACTTATTTTAGAAAAAATAATATGAAAAGGTAGGCATACATGGTAGGTTTTCTCTAAAATTCAATGTGGGCTCCAACTCTTTCCACCAGCTTCTGGAGCCGCCCAGGAATGGCGTCCACTGACTTTAGCAGGAACTCCGGCGGGATGGAGGACATGACTTCCCGAATTCGGTCCTCCAGTTCTTCCAATGTCCTCGGTTTGGTGCGGTAGACTTCTTCCTTTACCCACCCCCAAAGAAAGAAGTCGCACGGTTACCGCTGAAAAACGGCAGAATCGGTTCAGTGTAACGGTGTGGTGTGGTATGACCTCAGATCAGGTTGTGGGCCCGTTCCTTCTGCGCAACACCATGAATGCTGAGCGGTACCTTGCTATGTTGCGAAACGAGGTCTGGCCGGTTGTCAGCACATGGGAGAACATCGACGATCTGATATTTATGCAAGATGGCGCCCCTCCGCACTTCGCTCTTGTTGTCCGTGAGTGGCTGGATGCCCACTTTCCTGGGCGTTGGATGGGTCGTCGTGGTCCACATCAATGGCCAGCCAGGAGCCCCGACTTGACACCGTGCGACTTCTTTCTTTGGGGTGGGTAAAGGAAGAAGTCTACCGCACCAAACCGAGGACATTGGAAGAACTGGAGGACCGAATTCGGGAAGTCATGTCCTCCATCCCGCCGGAGTTCCTGCTAAAGTCAGTGGACGCCATTCCTGGGCGGCTCCAGAAGCTGGTGGAAAGAGTTGGAGCCCACATTGAATTTTATAGAAAACCTACCATGTATGCCAACCTTTTCATATTATTTCTTCTGAAATAAATGGATAATATACGTATTTTTTTACCAATCCAAAATAGGAGCTACTTTCCGCCCACCCTGTATATATATATATATATATATATATATGTTTTACATAACATTTCATATTCTTAATTTAAAAGCACAGATCTGTTGAGGGATTTTTAAGAAATTGAAACCACACATATAAATTATCATATAAATCAGGGGTTCCCAAACTTTTACCACCAAGGACCCATAAATATTAATTCCGTACGGACATAGACCCCCCACAAAAAAAATTATGAATTCAGTTACAAACTATAGTATATTTCATAAACATAGATAGCTTTTAAATTAATGTAAAATTAAACATTCTAGGCTCATTAAACCAGTTTAATAAACACTTACCGAATGTCTAGTGTGAAATGGAAATTTATTTTAATATAGTTAATGTTACTATTTTTCCAAAAGCTTAGAGACCCCCTGGAAGCTTCCTACAGACCCCTGGGGGTCTGTACAGACCACTTTAGGAATCCCTGATATAAATTATCACTTGAAGTTCCATTAAAAAAGACTAAAGTATTACAGTATATAGTTTCACATTCGAAATGGTTCAGCTTTTATTCTGCGAGTTTTACAAAGTTTAATATAAGATTACATTGAAGCGGATGAGTTTCATGAGATAACTCTCAAAGAATTTTCAGAATATTTGTTATATGGTAGATAGACAAATTAATAGATAAACAGATATACAGATAAATAGATAGAAATTTTCTTTAAGAGAAAAGTAGTCATATCCATTTTAAACCCTCTTTCCGAATCCTGATTATAGAAAAGGATTTCGTTTGAACGAGGTACAAGAGAGAAGCTATAAATTCCTCTATCTTTCTTTCAGATATCCAAGCAGAGAATAATGTACTAATGAAGTACTAGTAGTAGTGCTAGTAGTAGTAGTAGAGTAGTAGTAGAAGTAGTAGTAGTAGAAGTAGTAGTAGTAGTAGTAGTAGTAGTAGGAGGAGGAGGAGGAAGAGGAGGTACAGAAAGTCGTTCCTTTACACTCTAAGTTCCGTCCTTTTAACCCGTGAACATTACTTTTCACGGACGGAAGCAGGTTCATGTGGGTATAGAGAAGGAATTTGCATGAACTAAATAAAGGCAGAGAAATAGATACGGATTAGGGCCCAAGATATCATATCAAAACAATCTAATAATATTGTAATAATAAAAGCTTAAACATCGATATAACTGTAGACTGGGTAATATGACGTAGTTTCAGAGTTCGGCCTTTTATTAAAGATAAGAGCAGGGCCGGATTTTCCAATAGGCAACATAGGCCATTGGCCTAGGGCCCACCAGTAACTGGGGGCCCACTGGGGACCTCCTACAATCCCTTGACACAAACAGTATCATTGACAAATTTGCCATAGAAAAAAGCAGGAAAAAGTCATTTTGAACTTCACATAGTTGTGCTTGCAAAATTTATTATGCTTCAGTTTCATTGTATTTTTCCATTATTCCTATGTGTAAGATGTGCATGATATGGAACTTGATTTACTTTGATGTACTTGATATGGAACTAATTTGATTAAAAATTATTAATGTGTAATGTATTACATTATGTTGTAATTCTTATTGCAAAATTTATTATGCTTCAATTTGACTGTATTTTTTTCCATTATTCCTTTGTGTAAGAATAAGTTGTACATGATATAAAACTAATTTGAATAAAATTATTGATGTGTTACATTATGTTGTAATTCTTTTTTTTTTACATTACAATATTACGATATATATATATATATATATATATATTATATTTTTTTGGGGGGGGCACTGATAAGGTTTGGCCTAGGGCCCACAAGCAAGTAAATCCGGCCCTGGATAAGAGATTAGGAATTTTATGCCACCGTTTACTTCCGTGCTTGTGAAATTTTACACCCTTTTTTATAGTATTTATGTATATTCTGTATATTTGTATTATAAGTTGTAAATCTATCTACCTATCTATCTCTATATATTATTTAAAGCTAGGGCTAAAATGCTTAATGAGTGTCTTTTATTCAATCAAGAACATTCATTTTATCATATTCTTAAGAACTAATGAAAGAAATTGAATCCTTATCAAAAGATTGTGATCATGGCTCTTCATGGTTCTTATGGTGTATTACGCTCTAATTTAGAAATAATGGATTAAATGATCCATGGTTAATGGAATCAAAATTAATAAGGCATGTGCGTGTCCTTATCCTTTAATAGAATGAAAATAAATATACCCACAAATTAGAGGAGGTTAAAAATAAGTCGATTTTAAAGAACAAGATTATTTTTCTACCTGTGATGATTATATATATATATATGTGTATATATATACCAACTGGTCTTTATTTTACATGGTCAAAATTAAGAAAAAACAGAACAAATTAAATTATTTATAATTAATACTTTTACGTGAAGGAAAAAAACAAAAACTGTGTGATTAAAGTTTCTTGCGGTATATATATCTCTCTACACACACACCTTCTTCTGTGTAGTTTGATATGTATATATATATATATATATATATATATATATATATATATATATATATATATATATATATATATATACACACACATATACAGAGGGTGATCAAATTATTAGAGCCACTACATAAAAAATAGTTTTTCTTGAATTTGGCTAATTTAAACACTTATTTTATTTCAGAATATATTTATATACACTTTACAGTCATATTAAACACATTTAGTACTTAGTGGGTCCTCCAGTTCTATTAACTGTATTGGAGTTGTTATTTCCTCGCCTTTCAGTCTACGCTTTACTCTTTCCCATAGGTTTTCGATAGGGTTCATATCCGGAGAATTTCCTGGCCAATCCATGAGAGGAATATTCTTTGCAGCCAGAAAACTTTTAACTGACTTTGCAGTGTGGCATGGGGCCGAATCTTGCATAAAATGGAATGGCTCACCATTTGAAAACAGTCGGCGACCTGTGGATTAAGTCTTGTTTCCAAAACCTTTCGGTATTGGTCCTGCCTCATAGTACCCTCAACAATGTAAATTCGTCCAGTACCTTTACCGCTTATCGCTGCCCATATCATGACAGATGTTGGATGCTTAACCGTACTTACGACACAGTCACTGTGATTTATCAGACATGACTTGGAATGTGGATTCGTCACTGAAACACACCTGCAAATTAAAAGAGAAAGAAATGATTGCAACCAAAATGAAATGTGCATTATCATACAAATATCCAAATAATACATTTTACTTAAAATAAGCCTACAAGATCACTAAAATATTGTGACTTACCGATTTCCAGTCATCTACAGTGAACTTTGAGTAGTATTTAGCCCACTTTAAGCGTTCTTTTCATCATTGTTGGAGTCAATTTTGGCTTTTTCCTTGGCCGGTGACTACTCAATCCAAATTCCCTGGCACGCCATCTTAAGGTCATTGTCGAAATGTTGATGTTTTCCTTCTCCAGCTCCAATTTAAGTTTGTTAGTAGTGCTTCTCCTATTATTTACTAGTTTCTTTTCAATGCATCTGTCGGCTCTAGGTGTAGTTATCCTTTTCCGACCACATTTACCCTTTCTTTTTGGAGTCAGCTCTGGATTATCCCCTTCAACTTTAATTTTTGATGCGATCCTGTCAACACTCGCACTTGGCACATTCAGTTCTCGGGCTATTTTTCTGTAAGAATAATCAGTTGCAGTCAGCAGGGAGAGCATTCTACCTTTCTTCTTTGGCGATAGATCACATTTCTTACCCATGTTGGGTAGCCTACAGTACATAAAAGTTATTCCTGTAAAGAAACACTAATTTAATAAAAAGAATCACAATACGTTGTGAGAAACAATATCATATGGGTGTATGAGTGCATATTACACGTACAATGGTTTAAATATAATAACTTATCATTAACTTAACATACACTTAACGCACCTGACCACTTGACACAACCTTCCACGTTCACAGCTGAAACACTACTGAACCCACTTTTCACATACTCCCCTCCCCCTACTCCCGAAATTAACCCCTATCCCCGGTTTCTGTTATTCAGGTAGAGAACACTACATGCATTAACAATTTGGAATATCTGCATACTTAAAAGGTTATTTAAACTAAAAACACCATATTATAATGAAAATGTGTTTTTCAAGGGGTGGCTCTAATAATTTGATCACCCTCTGTATATATATATATAAATATATATATATATACAGTATATATATATATATATATATATATATATATATATATATATATATAATATTATCATATATCCATATTTCAATATAAGTTTTAATAACACGATACAACATGTAACTTTCAACCCAAGTGCTCCCTTGAGGTATATATATATATATATATATATATATATATATATATATATATATAGAGAGAGAGAGAGAGAGAGAGAGAGAGAGAGAATAAATACATTAAGGACATGTGTATATATATTATATATACAGTGCCCGCGAAAAGTATCCGATCACTCAAGAAAATACAATATTTTCCCTTGATATTCAGAGACACGTAATTCACTTTCTATTTGTTCTAGCGACATCTGGTAACTTTGAGGTTGCTCGCTGATATGAGAGCTATCCAACGCATTCTCAAATTAGTGTTCTGGTAGCCTTCGTTGCGGTGGCTGTGTCTCAAATTTGTCAGATTTCACTGTTTGTGTAAATTTCTTGATATTTTTTTTTTTTAC
The DNA here is from genome assembly GCA_023014485.1 of Bathynomus jamesi. Classification (NCBI taxonomy): domain Eukaryota; kingdom Metazoa; phylum Arthropoda; class Malacostraca; order Isopoda; family Cirolanidae; genus Bathynomus; species Bathynomus jamesi. The sequence goes on from JAJOZX010003797.1 coordinate 412,635, forward strand.
AGAAAGTGGTGTAAATAAAATTTATATATAATGTGTGCTAAAAAACAACTTAAGAGTGATTGTCGAGGTGCTATTGTTGCTTTGCATGCATGTGGGAAATCACAGAGACAGATAGCTAAGGAATTAAACATATCCCAAAGTACCGTTAATTTATGGGTTTCACGGGCTAAGAACAATGGTGGCCTAACCACGCCAGTCCCTAAAAAACGATCTGGCAGACCGAGAAAAACAAATTCGCGAACAGACAAACTTATGAAACGTTTAGTATTGAAAAACCCAACAATAACTGCGAAAGAAATAAAATTTAATATGAATAATTTGTTATCTGGTGTTTCTGAACGAACTATCCAGGAGCGGCTCCAAAAAGAACTCGGATTACCATCTCGCCATGCTGCTAAGAAACCGTTCATTAATGAAAAAATGCGTAAAAAAACGTCGCATTTTGTAAAAAATACATTCATTGGACTGTTGATGACTGGAAGAAGGTTTTATTTAGCGATGAGTCGACATTTTTGACATTCAGAAGTTGTCCAAAAAAGGTTCGCCGGCCTATTGGCTCAAATAGGATGGACCCTAAATACACCCTAAAGACAATGAAAACCCTCCAAGTGTGATGGTTTGGGTTGTTTCGGTTACTATGGGCGTGGAAACTTATATTTTCTTCCGAAGAACACAACTATGAATGGTGCACGGTATTTAGCAATGCTACAGGATAAACTTCCAATGGCAATGGCAATCCAAAGGACAAAAACATACATGCATGATGGTGCACCATGTCACAGGGCCAAAATAGTGACAAAATGGATTACTGACAATAAATTTGATATTTTGGATTGGCCTGGTAATAGTCCAGATCTCAATCCGATAGAAAATCTGTGGCTAATAATAAAAAATAAGGTTGAATGCCACGACACTGGCTCAGTCGAAAAATTACAAGAGGCCATCAAAAAGGTATGGTGCAAGGAAATATCAGTGGAAGATTGTCAAAACTTGATTAAATCCATGCCAAAACGTCTAGAACAAGTCATCCAAACCAAAGGACAGATGACAAAATACTAATATAAGGTTAGTATACATTTAAACATTGTTTTTTATGTAAAAAATACAAATTTCAAGGGTGATCGGATACTTTTCGCGGGCACTGTATATATATATATATATATATATATATATATATATATATATTAACAGCGCTTGATTTTTTATTTAGTTTTTCATATACAGTAATGAAACACTAAGGATTCTTGCCTTAATCACCCGAAGAGGGAAACTCGAAGAAATGATTCTCATTGCATAGAAATTTTCTTTCTGTGCATCATCACACTGCTGAGAGTTTACCTTTTCTTCATTTATGTAAATTGCTGATTATTTCATCACCGCATATTGTTCACACAGCAGGTTTGTTATGGCCATCACAAGTAATTTAGCCTACAGAATCAGGGATGTAGGGATCTGTACTACTTTGCCTACTCGAGATTTCTTGCGGTCAGCAGCTGTCATCATCAATATATTTTGTGACATACGCATGATCCCATTTCCCTAAATGACCAACTATATGAAGAGAGATTGGAATCTTGTAAAACTAAAGGCAAAGTCACTAGAAGCAACATTACAGAAGAAAGACATTATATTACAACAACAACAACAACAACAACAACAACAACAACAACAACAAAAAGCAATGTTCGTTTTACAGAATTCTGAGAATAAAACGACGCACTGAAGATGGTGTATTAATACCGATGACATAGGTTTGTTTAGGGAATTCTGCTTTAAATTTATCATCAAAACTTTAAAAAAAAATTTGAACAATTAAGCTTGTTAGTTGCAAGTTAACAAAAAAGAAAATGGTCTTTTATTATCATATGTCCATATTTCAATATAGGTTTTAATAACACGATACAACATGTAACTTTCAACCCAAGTGATCCCATGAGGTGTATATATAGATATATATATATATATATATATATACACACTGCATATAAAATCTTGATTAAAGTTATCACTGCTTTATATTGCACGAATTCTGAACATGGAAATCAAAATTGTATTGAAACTTACAATATACCTAAGAATTTGTTATTACTGTTTAAATATTGTAATCATTATTTTTATGGAAGAAACATCCAGGAATTATATATATATATATATATATATATATATATATATATATATATATCACTATTTTTGAAAAGTGTTTAAAAAGACAGGTATATGAACAACACGAGGTTGGGGGGAGGGGAAGGAATTATTTTGTAGTGTGAATGAACTCTTCAGGCTTAAGCCAACAAGGACGATATTCTAACATAGAAAAAAGGTAAATTTATCCTTAAGTACTGCTGTACGACAGGTCTGAAATGCGACGTGGTGGTGGGTACAACTTTGGCCGCTGGAAAGGGCACCACCACCATCTATTGGGCGTTGTGGTTGAAGATCTCTGGAATAAGCAAAACCCATTTATAACGCCCCAAACTTGGCCATCGTACTTGATTCAAGTTTGGGGTTTGAAACTTCGTTCTTGTTCTTATTAATTCCATGAAGGGACTTCTACAGGACCTAATTAATTACAGATGTGTTCTATATAACGCGAGAACATCACTACAAACCGGACCAAGTTTAATGCTTCAAACTAAAAGACCCTTTAACAACATTTTGGGCGGATGCAAACTTCACTTTTACGCTACTACGAAATAAGGTTGGTTTTATAATGAAATATGATCAGTGCAAGTGGCATTTGGTACCTTAAGCGGGTCATTGGTCTACAGCAGGGGTTCCCAAATTGTGTTCCGCGGAACACTTCTCACGGTATACAAGTGTTCCGCGGAACACCAATTTGGGAACCCCTGGTCTACAGAAAAATATTTGAAATTAAAATGTCTAAATACAAAAGACTAAAAAATTAAAAGAAAAATTGAAATTGCTTCCTTATTTAAAGAAATTTTTTTTTTAATATAAAATCACTTAAATATTAATTTAAACATTACCATTTAATCCATTATTTCTAAATTAGAGTGTAATACACCATAAGAACCATGAAAAGCCATGATCAGAATCTTTTGATAAGGATTCAATTCCTTTCATTTGTTCTTAAGAATATGATAAAATGAATGTTCTTGATTGAATAAAAGACACTCATTAAGCATTTTAGTCTTAGCTTTAAATAATATATAGAGATAGATAGGTAGATAGATATAGATAAACACATAATCTTTATGCTGATTTATAACTTATAATACAAATATACAGAATACACATAAATACTCTAAAAAAGGGGCGTAACATTTCACAAGCACAGAAGTAAACGGTGGCATAAAATTCCTAATCTCTTATCTTTAATAAAAGGCCGAACTCTGAAACTACGTCATATTACCCAGTCTACAGTTATATCGATGTTTAAGCTTTTATTATTACAATATTATTAGATTGTTTTGATATGATATCTTGGGCCTTAATCCGTATTTATTTCTCTGCCTTTATTTAGTTCATGCAAATTCCTTCTCTACACCCGCATAAACCTGCTGCGTCGGTGAAAAGTAATGTTCACGGGTTAAAAGGACGAAACTTAGAGTGTAAAGGAACGCCTTTCTGTACCTCTTCCTCCTCCTCCTCCTCCTACTACTACTACTACTACTACAACTATTACTTCACTAGTACATTATTCTCTGCTTGGATACCCGAAAGAATTCTATCATGTACCTCGTTCAAACGAAATCTTTCCTATAATTAGGATTCGGAAAGAGAGTTTAAAAGAGATATGACTACTTTTCTCTTAAAGAAAATTTCTATCTATTTATCTGTATATCTGTTTATCTATTAATTTGTCTATCTATCATATAGCGTAAATATTCTGAAAATTCTTTGAGAGTTCTCCCCATAAAACTCATCCGCTTCAATCTAATCTTATATTAAACTTTGTAAAACTCGCAGAATAAAAGCTGAACCATTTCGAATGAGAAACTATATAATATTTTAGTCTTTTTTAATGGAACTTCAAGTGATAATTTATATGTGTGGTTTAAATTTCTTAAAAATCCCTCAACAGATTTGTGCTTTTAAATTAAGAATATGAAATGTTACGTACACATATATCAGAGCTAGGCACCGCAAACTCAAAATCACTTCCGCAATCGCAAATCCGCAAACTCAAACCTTACCTTCCGCAACCGCAAATCCGCAAACTGCTTGCCATTTTTGGTGCCGCAAACGCAAATCCGCAAACGCAAACCATATTTCCAATTTTTACAGTGCTGGGCACTTCCGCAAACACTTCCGCAAACTGCAAATTCCGCAATCGCAATTTTAACTATAAAAAGTATCCAAAACATTAAAGAGGTATAAAAAGTTTTTATATCTTTTTAATGTTTAATGTTTTAGCCTTGTTTTTATTAAAAACAAGGCTAAATAATTTATTACAATAAATCACTATTGTAGAAGAAATAAAAATACTACATATATTGATATATTATATTGAACAAAAACACCTCCTGCAAGTAAATAGTAAATAAATTAAATAATAAATTTAATCATTTGAATTTCATAAATTTTGAGACTTAGACACGTTAGAGAAGACTGTACTGTAACTGTAGTAACTGTACACACATTACATTACACAAGTTAAATTAAGTTAACACTGTGACTGTACACAACTTGAACTCACTGTACAACTCAACCCCTCTAGCCTCTACAAGTGTACGCCTCTGGCTTTGTCAACAAGTTCAGTCGTCCTCCTCCAGTAACTGAGCCAAATCCAGTTTTAATAAGTCCATGTTCCCCTTCATGAACACGAGACGTTGGAAGTTGTCAGAGGTCAGGCTGGCCCTTTTGGGCTTCATTATATCTGATGGCGGGAAGATGCACGGGGCGGCGGAGTGGCGGGAAAGATGACACGCTGCCTGCCAGCCAATTGGCGGCCAGTGACAGCAGCGTCACAGCACTAGCGGGCTTGGCCAGTGGCCACGTGGGAAATTTGCGGAAAGATTTGCGTTTGCGGTCTTAGTTCCGCAACGCAAATTCACTAATTTGCGATGACTGCCGCAAACGCAAATCCACAAACGAAAAACATACTTCCGCAATTGCGGAATTTGCCGTTTGCGGAAGTGTTTGCGGAAGTGCCCAGCTCTGATATATATACATACATACATACATACATACACACACACACACACACACATATATATATATATATCATGTACAAATTGTATGCTCCTCCGACAATTTTTGTTCCTATATTTATTATATATATATATTTTATTTTTTGTGACCTATATATAGTCTCGAACTCTTTATTTACTTCAGTGTTCCTGAGGATGTCATTAGACGAAAGCGCTTGAGCACCATTTTGTGTTTCCTTTTTCCTTTCCTTCGTGGTTTTATTCATTATATATATATATATATACAGTATATATATATATATGTGTGTGTGTGTGTGTGTGTGTGTGTGTGTATGTGTGTGTATGTATGTATATATATGTTTACGTAACATTTCATATTCTTAAATTAAAAGCACAAATCTGTTGAGGGACTTTTAAAAATTTAAACCACACATATAAATTATCATATAAATTATCACTTGAAGTTCCATTAAAAAAGATAGTTCCGGGAATGGGGGACAACACTTTGACAAGCCATTTGGAGAGTTTATAGGTAATAGAGCCCACCGAGCTAATAATAGGGCGCATAGGGTTGCCAGGTCTGTGGGTTTTAATCAGACTGTAATGGCTTGTCAAAGTCTTGTCCCCCATTTTCGGACCTATCTCTGATTCACATGTAAAAATTTCCATGGATCTTACTGAAAAATTGAATAATGTACGCACTGAAACCAATGATAGATTGATCAGTTTTGACGTTTGTTCATTGTTTATAAAAGTGCCTATTGACGATATGCTTGACTTTCTGTTCCGAGAATTACATAAGTACGACCTGCCACTACCTGCACACATCGTTTTGGAACTTATTAAGCTTTGCATCAAAGACTGCAAATTCACTTTCAATAGCGAGTATTATCAACAGGTTTTTGGGATGGCCATGGGCAAACCCTTGTCGCCCCTCCTCTCCAATATTTATATGGAGTTTTTCGAAATTACTTACATTCCGAGAATCCTGGGGGTTGGCATCCCATGGTTGCGGTACGTCGACGATATTTTGTGTATCTGGCCCATTAATCGTGACCTGGATGACTTCCTCCTTCAGTTAAATGATCATGTCCCCTCCATCAAGTTTACTTTAAAAGTGGAACAAGACAACTCAATCCCGTTTTTGGATGTGTATGTACAGTGCTTACAATAAGTCTCGCGCCTCTGTCTCGTCCCAAGCTAGTCTGTTAGGTATAAAATAGGCGGTCCTTATGGCAGCGGAGGTGTGTTCGGATTGGTGCACATAATTGCTCTAACCCCATCAATGACGTCCACATTATCATTGTGTCGATCACTCTATCTATTTATATATAGAGACATACTGTATATAGATATATATATAGAGTATGCAGGGGATAACGTGTCTCAGTCCCAGCTATGGTAGTTGTCTTACAATTAACAGTCCCAAGTGCAAGTTACGTTAACACCTCCACATACCCTGGACTAAAATAACATACGTGAAGCCCTTACCCACAAACCATTTAAAAGGTGTGATTTAAAAGCTCTCTCTCTCTCTCTCTCTCTCTCTCTCTCTCTGATCACACCGCATGGCAATGTATCCATATAACGTTAATAATAACCGAAACTCGAGAAAATATACTCTCTGCCTTCCGCTCTATCCCAAATCCTTTTCTCCTAGTAATCTCTTAATACAAACTAATCTATCATATTTTGCGACTTTTTAACTCTGGTAGGATTCAATTCCATTCCAATAGTGTAAGATACTTAAATTCATGTGTGTATTATGCCATATGATGTGCGTAATAAATAATCATTTTTAAATAGTTGGAGTGTTCAAGGTCATCTGTAGTAATCTATAGACTACCCCTCAAGCCCACTCTCAACACTTAGATTCCCCTAAGACACAGGCGTCTTCAAGTAACATGAATGCATAGAGATCTAAGGTGTTAGATTCCATATTATATAATTTATGTGCTAGGTTTAAGAACGCTGGCATTGAAGGATGGAAGGAAGGGACAGTAAAAGTGATAATAGGTTTAATGAAGGAAGTGGAATGAGGATGGAGGTAAGCGTTGCTATGTCGAAGGAAACGAGGTTCGGTGGGGAATTACGAAGGGAGGAGGAAAGGGAGCCAGAGATTATTAATCTAATTCTGCCACCACGTTCTCCTGATTTGAATCCGATTGAAAACCTTTGGGCAATAATGATTAACGAATGGGAGCAACGCAATGAAAGAACATTTGAAGCACTTTTAGCTCACACGAGGAATAGTTGGGAGAGCTTACGTCGAACACCAAACATTCCCTACAATCTGGCCTCTTCTATGCCGCAACGATTGCAAGAAATTATTGATGCCGGAGGAAGCTATACGAAATACTGATGTTAAAGCCATGACGTAAATGTGTATCGAATATATATTTATGTTAATATAGAATTTCATTATATTTTTATGTTTGACATCTATAAAAGTATATATTGTGACCATGAAAGAACTTTACTTATCCTTAGTTAGAATCTTTTCTTGCAATGTCTACGCTCGTGGAGATGATAATATATGCATTGTTGAAACAAACTATGAGAAGGTAATAGTTTCAGGAAAAAAATAAAAACTGGCAACACCGAGGCCATCACATGTTTATGGGAATTGTCATATGATATGCTACCAATAAACTCTTATATACTACTATATACAGTATACTATATTACGTAATAATTACGATGAACAAATCAAATGCAAATTTCTCTGATTCACGGCCCACCAGTCTTGCTTTAGACTAATGACTTTCATAAGATGGAATAGGTTACCACTTAAAACAATGGATAAACTATCTATTAGTGAGACGACCGTGACTTCCTCGAAATGCGAGCGAGTGAGAGGTTCACTGAGGAATTTGATCATTAGATTCTTCGCGTAAGATATGTATCACAAACAACAATATTGACAACAATTCCCAACAATTACTTAATATCAATCATTGCATTTGAGCAAATAATTTAGACCTGCGTCAAAATAACTTAGGTATCATGCCATGATTTGGGATATTTGCCGAATTAGTCGTTCTCTATAGTCTACAATATATATTGAGACGGTATAATGTAATGCCCAGCTAATATTATGATGACTAGGATTGCTCCATAACCATCCCAACATCCCGAAACTTGGTCATTCTGCTTCTTAATCATTTGTATTTTAAACACTAAAATGTAGCAGAAGTGACGTAATAATGGACGTCATTGATGGGGTTAGAGCAATTATGTGCACCAATCCGAACACACCTCCGCTGCCATAAGGACCGCCCATTTTATACCTAACAGACTAGCTTGGGACGAGACAGAGGCGCGAGACTTATTGTAAGCACTCTACATAGGGAAAGCCCAGGTTTTAAGTTTAGTATCTATCGGAAAAAACAAACAATTTGTCCCACGTAAACTTTTACTCTGGACATGACACCCCCATTAAGAAGACCATATTTTCTTCAATGTTTCTCCGCGCTCTTAGGAGCGCCAGTCCGGAATACATCGATGCCGAATTAGAAAAAATCAACGGTATTGGAAGTGATCTGTGCGTTTATGGAATCTTGTCTTAATAAGGGAAAACGAACCTTCTATCGTGTGAATAATGACACTCACACTTTGTCAAAGAATATTTTAGTACTTCCATTTTTCCCAGGCTTTTTAGGCATTACTAATGTACTTAAACTTTTGGATATTAATGTAGTATTTTCATCTAACAATATCGCGGAAAATATCATAGTAAAAAATAGACCTATCAATAATTCAGGCATTATCTATAAAATTGGTTGTAAACAATGTGATTCCTTTCACATTGGTCAGACGGGAAAGGATTTGCACACGCGTGTAAAACAGCATCAATATTCCGTTAGAACGGGACAGTCGTCCGGTACTTTTTTTGTCCATTTGTCAGAGTTATCCCACTGTATTGATTGGAATAATGCTTCAGTTTTGTTTCACTCTAGCAACATTGTTAATAGAAATATTCTTGAGTCTGCTATTATCCAACTTACAAATAACTTTAACATGAGCCAAGGTCTTTTTCTCCTTGATCTTGTTGTTTAGAATTCGTTCAGAAAGAATTTAGACAAGAAGGGCAGAGTGCTAAAACTTTGGAAGTTTTCCCTTATAAATTTGTATGCTCCTCTTTCAATTTTTATTTTTCAATTTATTTTTATTATATTTTTATATATTTTTTGTGACCTATATATCATTCAGACATTATCTATAAAATTGGTTGTAAACAATTCAACAATCCATTTGATCTTGTGTTGAATTCGTTCAGAACGGATTTAGATACGAAGGGCAAAGTGCTAAAATTGGTAGTTTTCCTTACAAATTTGTATGCTCCTCCCACAATTTTTATTTCTATATCTATTATTTATATATATATTTTTTTGGTGATCTATATATAGTCTCGAACGCTTTATTTACTTCAATATTCCTAAGGATATCATTAGACGAAAGCGCTTGAGCACCATTCTGTGTTTCCTTTCCTTCATGGTTTTATTCATCATAAATATTTTTCACTTGTTACTTTCGTGAAATAATTTTTGTATATATATATATAGTATAAAGTGCTCTTCATACTACTCACAAGTAAGATTTACTCTGATTTTCAGAATTTGCTCTCTCTCTCTCATAACACTCTTCTATAAGCAAATTTACTCACTTTGACTCTCTGAGACTAACAAAAGAACATTTTATACTGAATAAGTGGATTTTTCATTTAAATTTACTCATAATAATAATTTCTTCAAGTGAATTCTATGAATGAGATCCCTTTGTGTTTACATTTCTCTTGTTCATCACATCATGAATAAGTCACAGTCATGCAATAAGGCAAGAACGATGCGCAGTCGGCAAGCAAAGTGTTGTACACAATAGGCGCACGGGGAGCGTACGTTTGAATGTAATCTATGTTTTTACGAAAGAAAATATAAAATAAACAGAAATAATGTAAAAAAAATAAGTTTGCACTTAATTAATTATGTAACTAATTTAAGATGATTAAAAAATTGTACTAATTTAAAAAACCTGATCCGGTTTAAGATTGTTATGCAATGATGTGGTATAGGTATATTATTCTTTCAAGTAAACTTTTTTTTTGGAAAACATACATTTGTACGCTTAATTTATCGAGGTTAATGGTTAAGATCCACTGATAAAATTATCTCTATATTTTATACATCTGCGTGTTTAATTTCTCTCTTTGTGTGTCAGTTGAGCGCACAATGTAGGTCAGGTCAAATGAGGGGTCTCGCGTCTTAAGGTACCTAGGCGCCAAGATTAAAATTCGCCAGAAATCGCCTCCAAAGTTCAGCAATATTCTCGGAATAGTATCTCTGTTATTAATTGAGCTAGAACGTTCATTTTTGGCTAAATTAGAGTTCTAAGTATGTTAATGAAGATGTTGATGAGTTTTTGGAATAGATTTCCATATTTTATATTTTATATATATATTTTTTAATTTTATGATTTTCTTATTATGCCGAACTTTGGGTGAACTTTTGGCTGGCGATAAGGTGAAAAAAATAGTTCGCTTCATAAGGTTTTCAACCATACTTCTAGTGTCGTAAGGTCATTATAACCCAAACCACGCAATAGAGGAAGGGTGAAAAGAGTAACATCCATCAAAAACACGTTTTCGCCTGTGGTGGCGCTTAGGTATTTTAAGACGCGCGACCCCTCAAATATTGCCTTTTGATCATTCCTGGAATTTGTACAGTGTGTGTGTATGTGTGTGTTACAATTTATTTTTATATAAAAGACTAATTGGACTAACACCAGGTTTTAATTAACATCATACATTCACATACATATATATATATATATATATATATAGGGTGAACCAAATGTAGGTGGACAGTAAATGATAACGTTTATTTTGAGAATACATATTTAATTTTTTTGTATACTATAATACAAAATAAAATTTAAATAAATTTAGTTATAATATTTAATATAATATAACACAAACACCATAGTTATAATGAACACCATAGTTATAATATAATATGACACAAACCGTATTCAACCTACTGTCCACCTACTTTTGGTTCACCGTGTATATATATATATATATATATATATATATATATATATATATACCTTTCGATAACGGCATCCATCATCAAAGCATGAGTAGTGGAATGAAGAAAATATTTATGGAAAAATCTATAAAAATAAACAATTTTATTTTGGTACACGTCAAGAAGGTAAGAACAAGAAGTTGAAGGAAGAAGAAGAATGTGTTTCGGAAACTAACTGTAAATAATATAATTAAAGAAAAGATAAGAAGATATAGAAATAATTAATTAGATTTCTTAACTGTCTTAACGTATCCTTGAAGGGACATACGGGATACCAAAGACGAAGTGATTCTTGGTGAACAGGTTTCTGCGCATGTTTAAAGTTAAAAACTTATAAGAAAAAAATTCACTTTTAGGCCGGAATTGAAGATAAGAAGAAGAGGGACTTTCGTTCATCTTACTCAGCCCACCGAGTTCAGACAGCGTATCCGCTAATAATGACGGACCTCTTGGGTCATTAAATAAAATTGAAAATTTTTTTCCATCACGTTGGAATTCAAACGTGCAGTGTGAATGTGACGTCATACAAGTTAACAGACTGCCAAGAAGTGAATCAGTTTTTGAGATGCATGATGTGCGACTTCAGATGTGGGGAAAATTGGGATTTCACATTTCGGTTATATGAAACTAAAAGTTTTGCACTAAGATAATGTTTATATCAGAAATTCACAGAAATTTGTATAAAATATGGTATAAAATTTTTAAAAAAATCATTCAAAATATGTACAGAAAAACTAATTGGAGTAAATACAATATGGAGGACATGGAATATGAATTTATCATAGCTTTTATTTCATTCATTAAACTCTGCATGTGGTAAGAGTTTGTGTTCCAAATTTATTTTAAGTACACTTTAAAACAAAGCCTTTTCTGACCAACAACTTAAAAAACGGTGCAATTAAATGTATGTATTTAAAAGTATTTATTTATTTAAGTGTATTTAAGTGTAATATATATATATATATATATATATATATATATATATAGTTAAATAAATTAAAATTAATATAAATATAAAATATATGCGTGTTTTGTAGGCAATATATCCCATTTAACCGCGTCAAAATTGTTTTCAATTTCCTGCCATTGGGGAAGAACTGGTATTGCGGAGGGGATTGTCACTTTCCGGGGCTTTAGGGTTCCCCTTGAGTGTACATCCAAACTACCACATTACTGGAATTAAAAATGGTGAAGGTACACCAACGTAGTTTCTTTTTCCCCGATCTTAAAACGAGGGAAATCAAATCCAGAGGGAAAATTACCGTTATCTTTTGTTGGTCTCTCTCTCTCTCTCTCTGCCGAAATTATTGATTTTTTGTGATTGATTTAATCATATAAATTATTGATTTGTTACTATTTAAGGTAATTATATAAAATTCCTTTATATCCTAGTTTACGAAACAAAATATTATTTTCATATATATACGGTATATACACATATATATATATACACACACACATATATATACACATATATATATACACACACACACACACACACACACACATATATATATATATATATATATATATATATATATATATATTAGACTGGTCCACGCTTATAGGGGCAATTTTCAAATGCAATTTCTACATTGTCTTACCCCAGGAGAATGTTAAGCATGTTAACAACAAGCCATTAACCAAGTTTGAGCGAAATCAGATGATATTTAAAAGTGCCGACTGGATGCCAAAATTTGTGTTACAAATTAAGATTCACCAAAATTCGAGCATTTGTAATAGGCATATTTTTATAGGTTAAATTGCATATAAAATTTTACACAACAACTTTCCACACCACCCAGGACGTAATTGCTCGGCACGTTTTTTACTTTACTTTGATCGAAGTCCCTCAATCATGGTCAATTTCTTTGCATCATGGAACTGTTGTTGGTGTCTCTCCACAACTTGCAAGAGGTACTGAACCTGATCTTCGTTCTTTGTTAGATGATTGCCAAAGTTCTGAATCAGTGCTACAGCCCTCTCCGCGTTGTCATTTACGACATTCATTGTCTTAACTTAATTACTAGCGATCTGGTAGTCGTCTCTGCTACTCCAGTGGAATCGACTTCAAGAAAAGCTGACGGTAGTGATAGTTTATCAAAGAACTGGCGAGTAACGCTAGTGACGAAACTGGCTAGAGTTTTTTCATGCAGATTGGGTAGGGTGTGATCCAGGGTTATTCGCTTGGGTGGTTTTACAGAACCCTTGGCATTTAATGCCTGAACCAATTCTCGTTTCACTTCCAGTGACGCGCCATCATCAAAAAAAGAAAGTGCAATGAGCTCCTCACTTAAATACCATAGATAATGGCAGAGCGCTTCAGAAAAAATACTGGTTTGAAACAACCAAAAAAATTAGACATGTTCTATTCTGTACAGTGTGTGCCATAAGACAGATTAAGGACTTCATTTAATCTGTGTCTGTGGGAGAGTGAGATCCTTTTGTTTTTCTTACATAAAATTAATTGATAGAATCCCTCTGCCAGAAAATAGACAGTCAGAATTTTTCGCACTCAACCTTAGACCTACAGTTTAACATGGAATCCGAACCATGTTCCATATATATATATATATATATATATTAGAAAACCATTAAAACTTCAGAGTATTTAGGAATATTATTTCAGCTCCTTAAAATCTGATTGCGAAAGTAGAGGGTGATTTTTTTTTATTCAAGAACCCTTAATAATTTAATTTTTTTTTAACCATTAACAATGGAATCTGTAATGGATGTTTATATTGTTGCCTGGAGAGCGAGAGTTTTTATTTGAAAGAAATCGACAACGCAAATATTCTGTACAGTGTGTGTTGTAAAGCAGATTAAAAGGACTTCATTTAATCTGTGTCTGCACAACGTATCCGAATGAGGTAACTGAAAGAGTTAAAACTACTAAAGATCAAAGTGCGACATTTTATTTACGATTATTCTTAAACCAAACAGGCCTGAGCGTCGAACCAGATCTATCTGACAATGGATCGCTACATTATCTGTACACGGAGGACGGTCTCCCATCCAACTACTTCCCACACCTAACGACGCTTAACATCGCTGATCCAATGTGGAGCTGAGTTAGAACGTGGCTACAAACCATGCGAAATACATAGAATATATACTGTACAGTACATTACGCAGTAAAAAATAACCTAAAACCCCAAAATTTATAAAAAGTATAAAAATTACTAATTAATAACGAATGAAATTTTATTTTGAACCCATTAAAAAAGTTATAAATAATTACCATTCGTTTGGAAAGATTTAACAAATAAAAAAAAATTAATTTAACTCCAACATATAATGTAAAACATCAATGACTTTAAGGAAAGTATAAAAACTAAAATGTAAAAGTTTTTGTACATTTACTTACAAAATTATTTAATACTTTGCATCCCCCGCCTTAGCTTCAGAGAAGGGCTAAGGTTGAAAGAAGGGTGAAAGGGGGAGAGAAGCTAATACAAATACCTGTTTTTCCTTTTACATGAATACAAAAATTCGAACGAGAAATGGATGTTAGTTTGTGTACAGCATAAGACGCAGATTCGAGGGGGTTTGGTAATAGTGTGACTAAGATAGAAAGAACTCATTAAGTTTAAAAATTTATGAGAGATTGCTTCAGATTGCAAATTGATGTTGAATTCACCCGCAACTATGATATTCGATTTATGGAACTAGCATAACATGTTATCTAAGCGAATTTAAAGCTATTGATATTGTTATTATTGTTGAGGCATATACACATAAACTGAAAACCTACATAATTTCAAATGAAAGGTAAAGTTGCAGCAATAGAAAGTTTGCCGAGAAATAAATAAATAAATAAATAAATAAATATACTGTATATATATATATATATATATATATATATATATATATATATATATATATATATATATACAGGGCGTCGCAAAAAAATGTATACACACTTTAAATACGTATAAAGGCAGTGTTTATTAAAATATACATTTCATTTTCAAAATGTAATAGAATCTACAGACATTATTTAATTGTTTTGTCAACGCCTGTTTTCAAACTGACGTCCGTTCTGGTCCAGGCACTGCTGATAACGCGAAGCAATGGAATCGCAAACATCACGAAACATTTCGTTTGGTATTTGTGTGCATTCTCGTTCAATGGCTGCTCTCAATTCAGCGACTGTTGCAGGTTTTATAGCGTAGACTTTGTCTTTAAAGTATCCCCATAAAAAAAAGTCTAGTGGTGTGAGGTCTGGTGAACGCGGAGGGTATTCTACGAAACCCCTTCGTCCAATCCACATCCACATCGTGCCAAGTACCACTCGCAATACTCCACTCTTCGGTCCGGATCATCTTCATTAATAGCATGGACTAATCTTGGAATGTAACTTTTCCATTGACAGCGATTCAAAATGCGTTGGACAGACGATTCTGAAATTCCTACCTCACGACTCGCTTGCCGCACAGATTTTCTTGGACTTTGGTGATACGTTTCCAGTACTCTTTCTTGCTTTGTGGGGCTTGTCGATGTCCGTGGTCTTCCGGAACGCTTCTTGTGGACATTCTGAACAGTTCCATCGGCTTCAAACTTATCTCTAATTCGAGTGATGGTAAGTCGCGTTGGTGGATCTGTTTGAAACTCCCTCCTAAACTGTCTTTGCACTTCAACTGCGTTTTCACACTTCCAGTAGCATTTTAGAATGAATTTCCTTTGTTCAAAGCTTAGTCTGACTGCCATTATTAATTCTAATGGGTTTAACTTGGAAAGAAAGAAACATCAATTGAGCTATCAGCTGTTAAAGTGTGTATACATTTTTTTGGGACGCCCTGTATATATATATATATCAAAATAAGACCCGGTGGGGTCGTCTATTTGGACTAGATCCCAAAAATAATGTATTGGTGTTTTATTTAATACTTTTGCTAAGTCAAATTAAGAAGAACATATCCCTCTCTTTTGCCTATAATAAATAAATAATTAAATTATATAGTGGTATTTGGCAACCTCCTCTAAGCATTGAGAGCATCTCTCTCTTTCTTACCTTTAATAAATAAATAATGAAAATAAACATCTGGTAACTCTCCATATATAAACAAATAAATTAAATAACTGGCGACCCTTCCAGATATAAATAAAGAATTAAAATAGTGGTAGCTGACAACAGGGCCGTAACTAGGGTTTAGAAATTAGTGAGGTCCAGATTTTTTTCGAGCGCGGCGGGACGAGCAAAATTCAGACCAAAATGACATCTACAAACACAACCCAAGCTATACACTAAACACAAAACACAAAACGCTCGACGCTCCCTCTTTTCAAAAGAAAAGCGGTAACATGCGTTTCATACACGGAGAACGGTTCAGTCTCTTTTTTTTTTTTAGGAAATAATTACCGAGGTCCGGACCTCGGTGACCTCATAGGTAGTTACGGCCATGGCTGACAACCCTCCATATGTATAGTTAATTAAAATAAATAGTGATTTCTGGCAAACCTTCCATATATAAATAAATCAATAGTGCTCTCTGGCAACCCCTCCATATATAAATAATTAAAATAAATAACTGGCAACTCCTGACCTTCTGTATAACAGATGTTGGTACCCTTGGCTCGCATTATGCGTCTGGCGAAGCCAGGTGAAGAATGTCTCTCTCTCTCTCTCCTTCTTAGGTTAAGGCTTATCTTCTTAGGTTAGGATACCCCTTTCGGGAGTGAGACCGTCCCACCTTCTCCGCCAAAGCTCCCCGCTTCATGAACTTGAGGGTTTCCCCCTCCCCCATTACTCCTACCCCCTTCATGCAACTTGGCGGTTACCCCCACCATCTTGTTGCATAACCCCACCCCTTTTTGAAATACCCCTTTCCCTTTGCAACATTATCCCCCTCCCTTTGCAACATTGATCAATATTGCAATTGCACCCTCCCATTTTGCGGCCATACTACTTCGCTATTATAACCGATACTTCCCTTGTGAACTCTCTAACCGCATGCCTCCTCCTTTAAGGAGAGCATGTAGTACCCGACTTTCCACACATTCCTTTTCTGCTGAACATTCTGACGTACAGTAAGTGTTAATCGGTAATTTCAATCCTTTATCTACTGAACCGGACAACTCTTGAACATTCTTCTTTAATCCATCTTTCCTCCTGTCTGTGACCTCCAATCTTTCAAACGCAGAGTGTCCAGGCACCTTGATTTTGGCTTTCTTCTTCCTTTATAGGTGGGAGAGTGGAAGTCTTTGCGGAAATTCTCACTTGGCTTCTCCTTCCTGCATAAAAAAAGACTGAGTTAGGCACTCTATTGCTCCAAGTAAGCGTCACAGAATTTCATGTACCTTACGCCAGTCGCTTCCTCTCAAAACGCGACCGAAGTTATTCAGGGCTATCATACGGTTCCTGATGAAATTAAAAAACAATTTTTGGATATAAAATCGCAGTAAAAACGGATCATGCTCCGTTAATCTCGATTTTTTCTGAAACTATTAAAAACATTTCTGTCCTTTACACGAAACAAAGTGATTTTTATAAATTTGGATGCGCTGAGTTCAAATCTGATGTCAGAATACCTATATCACCCACCGTTTTGAAGGAACGTGTAATAAAAGTCTTATATACAGATTAGAATACAGTATATTGAATACCTCAACATAATTATTACAAGATCAGAACAACAATTAAAATCTTTTTGCTGATGTTTTTCGTTTGTACATACAGTACTCTTGGAAGTTTCCTTAATGAGAAACCAGCAATATTCAGCCATCATACTGGAATTCCACCTTCCCTGGAACCGCTTTTACATAATGGCTATCTCCTGATGGAATCTTTCGCCGTGCTCGTCGCTAACGGCGCTCAAATTGATTGGAAAGAAATGTAAATGAGAGTCTACGAAATGCACCTTCAAAGACATATTACAACCCATAGATTTATCTTATTCACCACAGTAACATAATCGTCAGACTTGACTTTACCAAGAAAGTTTGAACAAACCGTTCTGAAGGCCACCCATGCTTTTTCTACCTCATTTAACTTGCTATTAGAATTGGTATCCTTCATAACTTTCCTTATTTGAGCCAACAAAAATTCCTTCTCTGATTTTAGCTTCTCTTAACCTTGGAAATATATTCCTCAAATAAATAAACGCCTCACTGTTCTTGTCCATAGCTTTCACAAAATTTTTCATCAAGCCCAGTTTGATGTGAAGTGGTGGCAATAACACTTTTTTTTTTGATCTATTAAAGGCTCATTGTAAATATTTGTCTGTCCTGGAACAAAACTCATCCTGGTAGGCCAATCTTTAGAGACATAATGGCGGTCTCTAGCGCGATTGTCCCACTCGCATAAAAACAGCAATATTTTTTGTGTACCCATGTTGCATTCCAAGGAGAAGGCCTATAACTTTTAAATTACCGCAAATATTCCACTTATACTTATTGTAGTTAATGGATCTAAGTAAAATACGCATATTCTCATATGTTTCTTTTATGTGGACCGCATGTGCAATTGGGACAGAAGGATAAGTATTTCCGTTGTGTCGAAGCACTGCCTTCAAACTTAATTTGGAGGAATCAATGAAGAGACGCCATTCCTCCGGCTTGTGTTGATACCCCAAAGATTCCATTAAATTGTCTCCATCATTACAAAACACAATACCATCACTTGTAGGAAAAAAGGTAATGAAATCATTCTGACGCTTTCTACATGAAGTTATGTTGGTGCCCTTTTCTTAAAGATTCCACTCTTGCAGCCTAGATCCTAGAAGTTCAGCCTGATTTTTCGAAAGATTCAAATCTCTCAAGAGATTATTTAGTTCTGCCTGTGTAATAAAATGAGGTGACGATGATGTGGATGGTAGAAATTCTGGATCTGGAAGCTCACTGGCTGCTTGTGGTTCAATTTCAATTTGGAGTGGCAATATTCCTCGTCCAAAGTCCAATCTTTTAGTGGCTTAGGAACTGGCAGGGTTTCATCGTGAGGAACTGATCGTATAGCTGATGGCAGGTTTGAGTATCGTATTGCATGTTTGGATTTCGAAGAGAAACCTCGTATATTTGTTAAACAAAAATAGCAGTCACTAACATGATCTTTTTGCTCTCTCCAGACCATAGGGACAGCAAACGGCATTGATGGACGTGAACCTTGTAATTGTGCTCTTAAGATCTTTGCACATGAATTGCAACATATGTGGGAAGCCCTTTTTCTGTCCTGATCAGTGTGTGATCACCCACTTTGCATCCAAAATATAATTCATATGCCTTTTTAACCAGAGGGGTAAATGTTTGTTTTTGGGATTTGAATGTTAGTTCGCCACACACATAAAATAAATCGGCACTGGTTACATATTTTCTAGACATTATTGAAGTTAAAACGTGAAAGCAATGAATGTTTTTGACAAAAGCAGTTAATAAACACAGTAGAGCCAGAAGAAAAGTACCTTAATACCAAACATCAAGAGAACACCTGAAACAGTGAAAGAAAATGTTCTACTTTGTTTGCTGGTGGTCAAAGAAAACCACAACCCCGAATAGTGCAGTGAGGAAAACGCTTTGTATATTGTGTGAGACACATCGCGGGGAAAGCGGTTCGAATTTAGTAATCCACCAAGAGCTTAAAACTAAAATAAAGTGATTTAACATAAAAATAACATTTCAGGAAATTAAACGAATTTAGCTTAATTGAAAGCATACCGAAAAGAAGGATGAAAGAAGGGAACTGACAAAAGAACACTTAAATTTCCCTATAGTGTTGCCAAAGAAATAATTTATTTCTCTTAACTGTTCACCTTGTTTTTTGGGATCACCTGAAGATCCGTCACCCCTGCCTTTTTTAGTTAGGCTAACTAACAAAAATATCTAACAAACTAACTTACAAAAGGCTAACGAACAAAAATATCACAACTTAACCTAACCATTCGTTAGGTCAACTGTACGCCCTTGATGATTGGTGAGGTTAGGTCGTGATATTTTCGTTAGTTACTGTAGCCTTATAAAGCTAACTAAAAAAGGCTAGGGTGATGGATCTTCAGGTGATCCGTTTTTTGTTATATATATATATTAGGGTAACCCAAAAATTAACTGAAAAAATAAAAGTTTGAATTGCTATTCTCCACAAGGCTATTCCTGTTCCATTTCACAAAAGAAGCCTTCATGCAAAAAATCAGGAAGATCGGCCAATATTTAGAGGTCGCGACCTCAAGGTAAAAATATCTAAACTCTGTAATTTCAGTAATTTTTGGTCACCATTATGTTCTACAATAAATATTTGCCGAGCAACGCCACTGTTGACTGTAAACCTATATCCAAAGAATCACTATATGATAGCAATACACTCTTCCCACTAGCTCAGGTGTAGACGTGTTTTTGTTGTGTTCCTGCCATCTGGATTACGCCGCGCAGTGAATCACACCAATAAGGCAAGTTAAACTTTTCACCAGTGAGTGGCGGACACTATGCTTAGTTTTTCTGTCATTCATTTACTGCACTGACCTTGATAAGCAATTTAGAACAATGAATTGTTTATTAAAATTGTTAAAAATTTAAAAAAAAATTAAAATTTATAAAAGTTTATTAAAATTGTTAAAATTGTTTTCTTTATATTCTACATAAAACATATGTATAGGTTCTTTAACTCTAATTTCCATTTTATCTTCCATTTCACAGGCCAAGACCATGCCAACGACAAGGAGCAGTCCGAAAGTTTGGCTCTTGGGTAAGCCGGACCCGGACATCTTGGGATCTGGCCTACCAACAAACGGGGCTATTCTCAGGAACTTCATGTTTCACCACCAGAAGGGATCCACAATCGGTGACAGTGCTAAGGCCACCATAGACAGAGTGCTGACAATCTGGGACAAGGCACGAATTCCGACCCAGCGGGTGGACTCCGGCGTGCGCAAGCTTCGGAAGCTCTATGAAGAATATTGTGGGTTGAAGAAAAACCGATTGAAACCGAAAGACGGGTGCCGAATCAAGGAAAGAAAATTCAAGGAGAATTTCACCAAACTATTTGACATCTCACGAAAAGACGCCCTCAGTATTATGACGGACGAAGAAGACAAACAGTTCCTGCGGATGCAACAGCAAGATCCCTCGAGCGCGAGTACGTCCGGGATCGACAAGACCTTGACGAACAAGGAGACTTGCAAGCGCCTCAGGAGTGATCAGGCCAGTGTTCGAAAGGAAAAAAGCATGTTGAGCGCCCAACAGGCGAATACGGCTGTTCAGTCTAGTTCCGCCATTGCTGACATCTGTAGCTCCTCCACATCGACGGAGTCCGAAAATGATTTCCAAGCTCCGTCAACATCTAGTCAAGATCAGCCAAGGAATAAGAAATCGAAGCAGACCATTGTGACCAAGGAAGTAGCCGCTGCGCTCGACCGAGTGAAACTCCCTGACCGCGCTGCCATGTTCGTCGTAGGAGCTGTCACGCAAGCGCTCGGTCATGGCCTGGAGTCTGTGGCGCTATCCCGGAACACCATTCAGCGAGCGCGGGTCACCACTCGTGATGCGGTAGCAACTGCTCAACAGGCTGTTTTCTCGCCGGACAGCCCACTGCTTCTGCACTGGGATGGTAAACTGCTTCCAGATATCGCCGGCAATAAAAAGCTTGTGGATCGCGTCGCCATCTTGGTGACTGGTGGTGAAGCAGAGCAACTTCTTGCCGTCCCTAAGATCGGCCGCGGCACGGGAGAGGAGCAGTGCAATGCATGTGTCCAAACGCTGGAGGAATGGAGCCTCAAACCCATGATCCAGGGACTAGTCTTCGACACGACAGCAACCAATACTGGGCTGAATATGGGCGCGTGCACCCTAATTGAGAAGGCTCTGGACAAGAAGCTCATCTGGATCGCGTGCCGTCATCACGTGTTCGAGGTAATGTTGTCGGCCGTATTTTCTGTCGCCCTGACACCAACCGGTGGGCCTGAAGTAGGAATCTTCAAACGCTTACAGAAGACCTGGCCTGATATTAATATAGTTGATTTCCGTTCTGCTGGAGACGAGCTCTTCGTTGGCATGCCGGATGGCTTACGAGAGATGATGTCATTTTACTCGGAGGCAGTCAAGAGCCAGCTCCCACGGGATGACTATGGAGAGTTGCTTCAGCTCTGTCATATATTCCTAGGGGGATCCTCCGACGGAGAACCGTCCTTTCGTGCGCCAGGCGCTACGCACAACGCGCGGTGGATGGCTAAGGCAATATACTCGCTGAAGATCTTCCTTTTCAGGAGCCAGATTAAGTTGACGGCCCACGAGACAGCTGGCGTCACAAAGGTTTGCCTCTTCGTTTCTCTTATTTACGGTCGCTACTGGCATGAGGCCCCTCTCCCAGAGAGGACCCCCCCTCAACGGAGGTCGCGACCAGTTCCTATATTTTTAGGATTTGAAACAAAAATACAATATCAATGTTTATTTAAAAATTTAAAGTCAACAGCACAGAGCACATGTTATGCAAAAATATACTAGAACACACATGTCATAGTAGTTAATACGACTGCACTAAATCCTTGTGTATCAAACAAACAACGTCACACCCGTTACTTTTTCTCCGTCAAAGCCAACTTCCTCGGAACTGACAATCTTTTTCGGTGGCTGGCGACGAGTCGCAGTAGTTATTGTTTCTGGGTCTCGTCTTTCGTCAGCGCGGTATTGTAGGACTGAATAAGAGCGACTCCTTGCTCGGCACAGTCGTTGACGACCTTGAGGAGCCTGCACTTAGACTTAAGTAACTGGAAAATGGGGTCTGTCAGCCAGAGGGAGGGAGGTTTTGACAAGAATGTCTTGGCTTCATCTTGTTCTTTCATGGAGAGTATATCGAATATCTTCAAAGACCGGCTCGTGATGTACGATGCCAATGAAGAACGATGATCGAACACAGTCCCGTCCAGACGTCTCAAGAGTTTTTGGTTTGAGGGACGTAAGAAGTTGTCAACCATAGCTGCTTTGGTGATCGCGTCGACGCGATCGTCGAAGAGGGCGAGAGGCGCGAGGTGCTCAGAGAAGTACCACAAATGGCGATAGAAGGTCTTAACAGCCGCCTCCCTGATGGCACGGTCAGGATATTCATGGAGGAGAGAAATTAGGTTTAAGTTCTAAATATTGTATGATCTGTCTAATTTTTGGTATGAGTTCTTACATTTTGATATGGGATACGGTTGGCCTTGTGGAGAAAGATATTTTAAATTATCTTTTTTTGGGCCACCCTAATATATATATATATATATATATATATATATATATATATATATATATATATATATATATATATATATATATATATATATATATATATATATATATATGTGTGTATATATATATATATATATGTGTGTATATATATATATATACACATTCAACTGCAAAGAACACGCAGTATAAATAACGTAAAGAACGACGCTTGTATAGGAGCACATTCCGCGCAAGATGAGGAGAGAGAACGAACAAATGAAAAAATGAGGTAACCACCCGGGAGTCGAACCCGGGATCTTCCGATTGCCGGTCAGATTGTGCGGAATGTGCTCCTATACAAGCGTCGTTCTTTACGTTATTTATACTGCGTGTTCTTTGCAGTTGAATGTATATATAGATACGGCATGCGGGAGGTGCCCCCCTCGGGGCATTGGTTTCTGCGCGTATGTAGGGGAATTACGACTTCTGATCGAGTGAGGACATGGTGTAGTGGTTATCATATCTGACCGGCAATCGGAAGATCCCGGGTTCGATTCCCGGGTGGTTACCTCATTTTTTCATTTGTTCGTTCTCTCTCCTCATCTTGCGCGGTATGTGCTCCTATACAAGCGTCGTTCTTTACGTTATTTATACTGCGTGTTCTTTGCAGTTGAATGTATATATAGATACGGCCTGCGGGAGGTGCCCCCCTCGGGGCATTGGTTTCTGCGCGTATGTAGGGGAATTACGACTTCTGATCGAGTGAGGACCATGGTGTAGTGGTTATCATATCTGACCGGCAATCGGAAGATCCCGGGTTCGATTCCCGGGTGGTTACCTCATTTTATCATTTGTTCTTTCTCTCTCCTCATCTTGCGCGGAATGTGCTCCTATACAAGCGTCGTTCTTTACGTTATTTATACTGCGTGTTCTTTGCAGTTGAATGTATATATAGATACGGCATGCGGAAGGTGCCCCCCTCGGGGCATTGGTTTCTGCGCGTATGTAGGGGAATTACGACTTCTGATCGAGTGAGGACCATGGTGTAGTGGTTATCATATCTGACCGGCAATCGGAAGACCCCGGGTTCGATTCACGGGTGGTTACCTCATTTTTTCATTTGTTCGTTCTCTCTCCTCATCTTGCGCGGATTGTGCTCCTATACAAGCGTCGTTCTTTACGTTATTTATAGTGCGTGTTCTTTGCAGTTGAATGTGTATATATAGATACGGCATGCGGGAGGTGCCCCCCTCGGGGCATTGGTTTCTGCGCGTATGTAGGGGAATTACGACTTCTGATCGAGTGAGGACCATGGTGTAGTGGTTATCATATCTGACCGGCAATCGGAAGATCCCGGGTTCGATTCCCGGGTGGTTACCTCATTTTTTCATTTGTTCGTTCTCTCTCCTCATCTTGCGCGGAATGTGCTCCTATACAAGCGTCGTTCTTTACGTTATTTATACTGCGTGTTCTTTGCAGTTGAATGTGTATATATAGATACGGCATGCGGAGGTGCCCCCCTCGGGCATTGGTTTCTGCGCGTATGTAGGGGAATTACGACTTCTGATCGAGTGAGGACCATGGTGTAGTGGTTATCATATCTGACCGGCAATCGGAAGATCCCGGGTTCGATTCCCGGGTGGTTACCTCATTTTTTCATTTGTTCGTTCTCTCTCCTCATCTTGCGCGGAATGTGCTCCTATACAAGCGTCGTTCTTTACGTTATTTATACTGCGTGTTCTTTGCAGTTGAATGTGTATATATAGATACGGCTACGGGAGGTGCCCCCCTCGGGGCATTGGTTTCTGCGCGTATGTAGGGGAATTACGACTTCTGATCGAGTGAGGACCATGGTGTAGTGGTTATCATATCTGACCGGCAATCGGAAGATCCCGGGTTCGATTCCAGGGTGGTTACCTCATTTTTTCATTTGTTCGTTCTCTCTCCTCATCTTGTGCGGATTGTGCTCCTATACAGTCGTCGTTCTTTACGATATATATACACATATATATATATATATATATATATACATATATATACATATACATATACATATATATTAGGGTGGAGCGAAAAATACTTTTTTTCTAGTATGAAGTTCTA